>QEPC01007499.1:610651-626393 GCA_003113815.1 Sphenodon punctatus | reverse complement strand
CCCTCAGTGCCTCAGAGCGATCCCTTCGGTCCACTGGGGGCGCCTTCTTGGAGGTCCCCCGGGTGAGACGGGGGGCTACAATGGAGAGGGCGTTCTCGGTGGCCGGGCCACGACTCTGGAACTCCCTCCTGGAGGAATTCCACCTGGCCCCAGCTCTGCTGGCATTTTGCCGAGCCTGCAAGACCTGGCTATTCGCCCAGGCCTTCAGAGGGAAGGAGGGGAGGGTTGGGTAGCTGGGTGTATGTGTGTGGATATGGGATTGTTTTTTAAATTAATTGATGAAGTTATTTTTTAAATATTGTTTTTATGAAATTTATTGTATTACTAGTTGTTGTAAGCCGCCCAGAGATGCCGTAGGCATGAGGGGGTGGCTAAAAAATATTTATAAATAAATAATAAAATAGAATAACGCTAATTCCATAATGGAAAGCTTGTAAATCAGTAACAATAATTCAGGTAATTTTTCAGGCACTAGTACCCATTTAGTACCCAATCTGCCCAAGTTGATTCGGGTACTGTAGTTTCACAGGGTGCACCCATTTTGCAGGTACCTGTCTCAGCACTGCTGCCTACATTACAAAAACCTTTGATTTAGCACTACAATCAGCAGATCCAGCAGGGAGGCCATAGTATAAGTACACATGAATATGGAACTATTTTGCATTTTTAATTTCTAGAGGTGACATCTCCAAGGATCAGACAACAGAGAAGATTATAAACACATCCTTTGTGGTTCCCAGAAAGGGTAAATTTCTGTCTTACGGGTAATCATTTTGTCACATTTTGCCACTGCTAAATTTGTTTCCTATTTTAATTTCAAGTGTTAATTGGTTTAAAAAAACAGAGCAAAATAGATGGGAATTTAGGGCCTTATTCAGCAAAACATTCAATCATATGCCTAAATTTTAGCATGCAAGATTGGTTCCGTGTTTCCAATATGAGTAGTTCATTTTTTGGGATGAGTGGTGACAGCATGTTAGAGATGGGAAATCACACTGAAAATCGGAATCAGACAAAATTGGTATCAGAGTTAGTTGAATTGTATTTGAATTGTATTGGAATCGGAGCGTATTTTTTTCTCATTGACTGCAGTCAGAAAATTTTCTATTGACGTCAATGGAAAACTGAACCTATTTAGTTCAATGGGCCATTCTTCATCATTTTAAACCACAATCCTAGAATGATGAATGGGCCAAAGGAAAGCCTAGCAAAGTTCAACAGGAGAGATGGGGAAATGAGCATGAGTGCCTCCTGAATTAATCCAATCCAATGAAAATCGGGTGGATTGGGGAAATTAGGTGAATCATATTAATCCGATTCTAATGAAAATTGAGTGAATTGTATTCATCAGATTCCAATTTTTCCACAAGTTTCAGAATCATGATCTCCTGTATGCAAGCCTTCTCTAAATCACAGAGATACTTGTTGGATATTGTTTTTCTCTTCAATGCTTACTAAGCTATCCCGCCGCCCTGCCCCCATCAAAATGGGACATTTCTTATTTTGCAAGATGTCTGGAAACTTACCAATGGGCTACAGTGATATGGAACCACTATTCCTATATGGCTCCTATATGGAGCCACTATTCCTATACCTACGATCGGTTTACCCTTATCCTTGCAACATGGACTTGCCTGCTGTCATTCTCATCGTAACCAAGCCAAGTACGTGCACTTGAGACCTCTCATCTTCATGAATGTTAGACCCCTTGTCTCTCCCTCTGTTCCCCTTCCTATGTCTCTCCCCCAGCTCCTGTCTCTCAGATTGTAAGCCCTAGGGGCAGGGACCGTGTCTATTTTATTACTTTGTAAAGTGCCAGGTACACTGCTGGCGCTATATAAATGTTTGTTAATAATAATAATAATATGGAAGCCCTGAGAGTTGGCCAAAGAAACTCCTACCTTTTCCCCTTAGACCTATGAATGAGGTAGTGATATTGCGTGTCTGGGTAACAACCGTTTGTGTGGTTTCTTTAGTTCCCTAGGTGAAATTCAGAAGTTGAGCAGTCTATGGTGCTGTTGGAGATATGGACCAGTGGATGTAATTTGCAGCAGTGGGAAAGGGTGGTAGTTAAGCCCCAAGCATGTTTTTTGTTTTTTTGTTTTGGTTTTTTTGCATTGCTCTTGAGCTTGGGTACACTCGTTGGATGAAAATATAACAAGAGCATGCCATCAACCTTCCTTCAAACATGTAATTTGGGGTTTAGCTGGCTTCAAACAAGTAACCTTGCAGTGTTATTAGTTCACCCTGCTCCAAGATGTGAGAATTGAACACATGAACTCAGGAATTTACTAGTTTTTTTTTTAAAAAAGGCACAGGGTCTCCAAATCAGTTTGGTACCCACTCCATCGAGCCACCCATTCCCAATTATTCAGTCTATCACACCCTGCCCCCTCCAGAATTGCTTCTGTCTCCCCCATCCTACTGCTTCATGCACACACACAGGCCACACAAGGCTGTTCTGTAAACTTTCATTTGTAAGTTGAGCTATTATTGTATATTTCTGTCATGTAGGACAGCATCAGGCTCTCAGTCAAAAACAAAAAGAGTGAGATGCATGGGAATGGGAACTATATAAACTATGCTTATATTTTATGTGTCCATTTGATTTATCTTTATGATATTGTATTTTAATTATTTTATTGTTATTGTTATATTTTATGTTGTACGCCGCCGCAGGTTGCCAATGTGCAAGAGGGTGTAGGCTACAAATCTTTCGTAAATAAAATAAATAAATAAACTACAATCAGTGCAATAGTCAATATTTTGAAAAAGACCAACCAAAAATGAGAGAGGAATATGCTCTTAACTTTGAAAGCTGTGGGAAATATGTCCCCAACACCATCCTCTCCAATGGTACCTCTGCGAAATGAGCCTGTTAAAAAGCAGAGGAGCGTTCAGATTTGATTTTGGTTTTGCAAAATCTCAGGCAGGTTTTATTTTGTTTTGTTTTAAAAGCAAGGGTAGATTAGATGCAAGTTTCATATAACATAGAGTGAAAACAGACAAGCACGTAATTCCACGTGAATATTCCTTATGCATGTTGCAGGGCTGCATTAGTGCCCTATGCATCCCTGCAACATGCAAAAGAAATGTTAAAGTGGTGTTAAAGTAGAATCATAGTGCATGTCTGTTTTCAACCATAAACATCAAGATAATTAAGTGGGAGGAGAGAGAGAGAGAGAATAGATTTTGAATGGGATTTTCAAGAACGTTTAAGCAACTTACAAATATACATTGACTTTCTATGGCATTTGGGCTGCAAAATCACTTTGGGCTTTTAAATCTGGGATCAGAACAAGGGTGTTTTCCACAAAGCCTTATTTGTTCAGCTGAAAGAAATATACAACAGATTTGCACATTAAATCTGGGTGTATTAAATATCTGAATCCAAATCAATTTGAATTTCACTGAATTCATATTTGGGTACTTTTAGTCGATTAGGTCAGTTACATTTATGTTCAAAATCAGCCAAATTCTGCAGGACTGTGTGTTAGAGTTTTTATTGTACTCTCTCATCCAGAGGAAGAATTATTATTTTGGAGGTACAAGGTCAGCAAACTATTGCAGTGTGAAATACCTGAACTGTGCAGATGATTTAGTAGAGTCACATCTGAGGTGGAGAGAAATTGGATTTTTATGACTTGCTGCTGCCCCCATCACTCCCAGTCCTCAAGGTTTTGAGGCGCAGGAGGATACTGAGATGGCAGGAATGCATTTGGTTTATCGGTTAGGTAGTGGCACAGCCTATAATTTCCATTGGAAATTATGGTTTGCAGCCACAGTATCCTTCAGCAACAGACAATATTCCCATTACAAGGTAGCTGTACCCAGCATCTTTCATACTGGGACTGGCATGGACATACAGCGGAATCAGCAGCAAGAAATGTTTCCTTGTACTCTCAGTGTAGCCAAGTACAATACATTGATTTGGGACAGACACACACCTTGGATAAAAGAAAAAATGGTATGGATAATTGATGAAGAATTAAGGGATAATAACCAAACCAGAGAAGCAGTCTGGTCCAAAATGACTTTCTTTCTTTCTTTCTTTAATCATATTTTTACCCCGCCCCTTCTGAAACAGCTCGGGGTGGCTAACACTCTTAAAAAAAAAAAAAAAAAAAAAGAACATTATAAAACATTTTAAAACATACGTAAAAGTGAAACAATTAAAACAGGGCAAAGGAACATATGCATTAATTAATACAATAAATAAGGGTGAATAGGGATAAAAAAAACCCTCCCCTACCCTCCTCAAAGGCCTGGGCGAACAGCCAGGTTTTGCAAATTTGCAAGAATGTTAACAGGCTTGGGGCCAAGTGAGCTTCCTCCGGGAGGGAATTCCAAAGGCGCAGCCGGGCCACCGAGAATACCCTCTCCATTGTGGCTCCTCACCTAACCCGGGGGGACCTCCAGAAAGGCACCCCCAGCAGACCGAAGGAGCTGCTCTGTGGCGTGAAGGTCGAGGCTGCCCCTGAGGTACAAGGGGCCCAGACCATGAAGGGTCTTATAGATCAATACCAAAACCTTGAACCTGACTCGGCTCACTATCAGCAGCCAGTGCAGAGTCCGGAGCACAGGTGTTATGTGTTCCTGACAGCCCATCCCCGAAAGGATCCGGGCCACCGCATTCTGCACTAGCTGCAGCCTCCGAACCAGGAACAAGAGCAGCCCCACATAGAGCGTGTTGCAAAAGTCCAGCCTCGAGGTGACGAAGGTATGGACGAGGGAGGCCAGGTCCGGGCCGGAGACGTATGGACGTAGTCTGGAGGCCCGCCACGTCGAATCACGGACCAGGATCCGTTTCAGATCCTGGTCAGGAATCAGGCCGGCTGTCCTTTAGATGTGCCGGCCTGATTCTGGAGGGGGATCATGGAGGGGGCAGGGCTGCACGACATGTGGCTGCACAGTCCTGCCCCCCCACGCTCCCCTGGCCGCCCCCCCTCTGGGAGAGGGGCGGGCACAGTGGCCAATCCGGCCGCTGCACCCGATCCCGTCCCATGGTTGGGACCACGATCCGGGCCGGCTGAAGGTAACAGATGTTACTTTCGGCCAATCCCGGATTGTGGTCAATCCAACCACGGTTGGGGTCCAATCCCACCACGATTCTGGACTTCTGGGTGGCTGGAGGTCCAGAATCATGGTCATTGAGATTTCTGCCAGGGATTCACTGGGGTAAATATCTGGCAATAACCCCAACAGACATTACAGGACAAACGGCCACCACAGGGGGTTCACTGTGGTTGACCGTGGTCTCGTAACATCTGAAATTACCCTGTGACAAGGGAACAGGAGGCCCAGAACTTTGGGTAATTTTACACGTGACAGGCCCAGAGGCCCACCACGCTCAATCATGGACCGGGATCCGAAACAGATCCTGGTCAGGAATAAGTCCAGCTGTCCATCAGATGTGCCAGGCTGATTCCTACTGGGGATCAGGGAGTGGGTGGGGTGGGGCGGGGCTGCGCTGCGCTGCACAATGTGCGGCGACACAGCCCCACCCACCACGCTCCCCCAGCTGCCCACCCTCCGGGAGACAGACGGGTGCAGCGGCCAATATGGCCGCTGCGCCCAATCCCGTCCCATGGTCAGGACAACACGTTACCTTCAGCCCTTTCCGTATCGTGGCCACTGTGATCACAATTTGTGCCTGATCCCACCACGATTCTGGACCTCCGGGTGGCCGGAGGTCCAGAATCGTAGTCATTGTGATTCCCACCAGAGATTCACTGGGGTGAACATCTGGAAGAACTCACAACAGATGTTACAGGAATCATGGCCACCACAGGAGATTTACTGTGGTTGACCATGATTCCGTAACATCTGAAATTTATGTGCCTGTACCACCAAAACACTCACCATAACTGGGTATGGGGAAGGGTGGGATTTTTCTTTATATGCATTTAAAGCAAGATTATTATTTATTTTTGAAATTATTGTTGTGTTCAACATTTGGGAATATAATAACAACAACAACAACAACAACAATAATAATAATAAAGTTTCCTTCTTGATTACAGCACTCTAACCTACTGTCAGTGCAATTCTGAATCATTAACATAAATTGGAGTTTTGCCATTAACATCAATGGGTTCAGGATCACAGCCTGTCTGTTTACCTGCTATCTTTAATTTATTTTTATTTATTAATTTTGGCATTTATATGTCGTCCCCTCCTGCGCAAGCAGCTTGGGGCGGCTAACATTTTAAAATATATAAAATTATAAAATAACCCCAAAATAAAAATCTCACCCTAACTCAACTGCATAAAGCGCTAATTGACCTCCATGCTAAGCAAGTCTAGCCACTTCATTCAAAGCTCTGTGAAGCTCAAAAACATGCATGCTTTCATCAACAGAAGTTGGTCCAATTAAAGGTGTCACAAATCAGTATTCAGGGCACAAAATCTGCAGGCTCCTGGGAACCATTGGTGCTCAAAAATCTCAGACTGGTGACTAGTTCAGGGGTGTACTGGGACAAGAACAGCTTAATATCAGTATAAATTCTGGCAACTGAGTTTTGTATTTATTTATTTATTTATTTTATTTTTGCTCCTGGAGTTTGATCTGAAATTTCATGCAATGCAATACTAATTCTTAAGAAATGAGGCTCTGTGTCATAGGTACAGTTCTTAAAATTGGAAGTTGTGGATAACTGGATATCCTATATATGTCATTTCTAACTGGTTCTGTGCACCCTATTGCACGTGTCTTGTACTAGTGGTCTACAGTGTTAATTCCTGTTTTACAACAGGCTATTTTGCTTTCCTAGTGACTCCCTTTTGTTTTATCCTACAACTTCTCCTTGGGTGAATTCCAACAATTGGTTAACACTGACACATATCCCAGAAGCAATAAATCCCAAGCCTTTTGTAAATTATGGGAATTAGGCTTAAATGCCTACTCTTAAATAAAATAAGATAAACCAGTGCTACATGCCAGAGCAAAGAATTATTGACTATAACATTTAGATGAATACGGATGCTTTCATTATAGTTTGGTAACGATTTTTTTCACCTGACTCCGCACATTATTGAAACTGATCAAGTTATTTAAACGGCTCAAAGGTCTGAAATCAAGCAAAATCCTCGAGCAAAAATGCTGCTGATCTCCCCAAATGACTATTGACTCTTTGCAGTGATAAAATTCTATTGTCTACATAATGTAGATGCTCAAGCTTGCACATGGAATTATTTATAATCTAATATAGTGCTCCCAGGAACTGTAGTTTATATTTAAAGACTTGGCAATTTAGGCCCTTTTTACACAGACACTCTAACACCGATAAAATGGGAGTTACATTTTATTATACATGGTACAGGGCAACACTGCAGCCCTGCAACATTATTATTATTATTATTATTAAACATTTATAAAGCGCCAGTAACAACCTGGCGCTGTACAGAACATATAATCAGCTGCGGTCCCTACCTGTGGCTTACAATCTAAAAGACAAGGAGGGGGAGACAAGGAGAGGGGACAGCGGGAGAGACATGGGAGAAGACAAACAAACATTCAGGCGGATGCGAAGTCTCAGGTGCGTGTACTTGGCTTGGTTACAAGGTGGTCGGTAGCAGCAGTCAGCAGAGGAGGGCTGACAGTAAGAGCAAGGGGAAAGACTAGAGGGCATTGGGAAAGGCAGCATGGAAAAGGTGGGTCTTGAGGAGGGATTTGAAGGAGCGGAGGGAGGAGGCGAGGCGGACGTCGGCAGGGAGGGAGTTCCAGGCATGCGGGGCAGCGAGGGAGAAGGGACGAAGGCGGTTGGGCGAGCAGGAGAAGCGAGGGAGAGCGAGGGAGGGGACAGCGGAAGAGCGGAGAGCGCGCGCAGGAGCGCGTAGGGCGATTAGGTCCGAGAGGTAAGGGGGAGCTTGGTCATGGAGCGATTTGAACGTGAAAACCAGGAGTTTGAACAGGATACGTTCAGGAAGGGGGAGCCAGTGAAGGGAGAGGAGGAGAGGCGTCACATGGTCGAAGCGACGGGCAGAGTGAATGACCTTGGCGGCAGAGTTTTGGATCGCCACAAGGGGGGACAGGTGGGAGCGAGGGAGGCCAGCAAGGAGGAGGTTGCAGTAGTCGAGGCGAGAGATAACCATGGCATGAACAAGGATTTTGGCCGAGGAGACAGATAGAAAGGGGCGAATGCGGGCAATGTTGAGGAGAGCGAATCGGCAGGATTTGGCCACAGAGTCAATGTAAGGTTTAAAGGAGAGGTGCGTGTCAAAAATGAAGCCCAAGCTGCGGGCACGGAGAACAGGACGGATGGTGACCCCATCAATGCAGACGGTCAGGTCAGAGGGAGAGGAGGGGGAGGGAGGAAAAATGAGGAGTTCAGTCTTGGCCATGTTCAGTTTGAGTTGGCGTCGGGACATCCAGGCGGAGATATCAGAGAGGCAGTCGACGAGGCGTGAGCGGACAGAGGAGGAGAGAGAGGGGGTAGAGAGATAGAGTTGGGTGTCATCAGCATAGAGATGGTATTGGAACCCGTGGGAGGCAATAATTTCACCAAGGGACCGGGTGTAGATAGAGAAGAGGAGAGGGCCAAGGACAGAACCTTGGGGAACCCCAACCGAGAGGGGAAGGGAGGGGGAGGTCGACTCGGGGAGGGAGACATTAAAGGAGCGGTCAGAGAGGTAGGAGGAGAACCAGTCAAAGACAGAGCCACGGAAGCCCAAAGAGTAAAGGGAGTCCAAGAGGAGCGAGTGGTCGACAGTGTCAAAGGCGGCAGAGAGGTCAAGGAGGACAAGAACGGAGTAGTGGCGCTTCGATTTAGCGACAAGTAGATCATTGGTGATCTTGGCCAGGGCAGTTTCAGTAGAGTGGAGGGGGCGGAAGCCGGACTGGAGAGGGTCGAGGGAGGAGTTGGCAGAGAGGAGGTTCAGGCAGCGGGAGTAGACGACACGTTCCAGGAGCTTCGAAGCAAAGGGAAGGAGGGAGACCGGCCGGTAACTAGAGGGATCGAAAGGGTCCAGGGTAGGCTTTTTGAGGATGGGGGAGACAGTGGCATGTTTGAAGGCAGAGGGGAAGGAGCCTGTGGAAAGGGAGAGATTGACAACATGCAGAAGGGGGGGAGCGACAGTGGGAGCAATAGAGGTCAGGAGGCGGGAGGGGATCGGGTCAAGGGGGCAGGTGGAGGGGTTGGATGAAGAGAGAAGAGCAGAGATTTCCTGGAGAGAGGCAGGAGGGAAGGATGCGAGGAGGGAGGGGGGCGGGGGAGGGGGCGGGAGGGGAGCGGGGGGCGGAGGGGGGCGGGAGGCAATATCCCGACGGATCTTGTCAATCTTGGAGGTGAAGAACGACGCAAGATCCCGAGCAGCAAGGGAAGAGGGCGGGGGAGGGCAGGGGGGTTTGAGAAGGGAGTCGAAAGTAGAGAAAAGGCGGCGAGGGTCGCGGGAGAAAGATTCGATCCTAGAGGCATAATAGCGCTGCCTAGCTAGGGAGATAGCCGAGGAGAGGGAGGAGAGGGAGAATTTGTAATGGAGGAAGTCAGGGAGGGAGCGGGATTTGCGCCAGAGGCGTTCGGCAGCCCGGGCGCAGGAGCGGAGGTAGCGGATGGCAGGGGTAAGCCAGGGGCGGGGGTCGAGGGGGCGGACGGGGCGAGCAGAGGGGGGGGCAAGAGAGTCAAGGGTCGAGGAGAGAGAAGCGTTGAGAGCAGAGACAGCAGAGTCAGGGGAGGAGGAGGCGAAAACGGGGGGGAGAAGGGGGGAAAGATGTGCGGCAAACTCCGAGGGAGTAAGGGCCTGCATATTGCGGAAGGGGCGCATAGAGGGGGAGGCGGAGGGGGGTCGGTGGGAAAGGCTGAAGGAGCCGAGGAAGTGATCAGAACTAGGGAAGGGGTCAAAGGAGAGGTCAGTTAGAGAACAGTTTCGAGTGAAGACGAGGTCGAGGGAATGGCCGTCAGTATGAGTGGGGGAGTCGGTCCAGAGTCGGAGATTAAAGGAGGAAGCGAGAGAGAGAAAGCGGGAAACAGAGGGGGCGGAGGGCGTGTCAACGTGAATGTTGAAATCACCAAGGATAAGAGTGGGGATATCATCGGAGAGGAAGAAGGTGAGCCAGGATTCAAAGTCCGGGAGGAAAGAGGAGAGGGAACCCGGGGGGCGGTAGATGACAGCAACCCGAAGGTGTAGAGGGGAGTATAAGCGCACAGAGTGGGCCTCAAAGGAAGGGAAGGAGGAGGAGGGGGGAGGGGAGAGGGTTTTGAATTGGCAGTGCTTAGCAAGGAGCAAGCCCACACCACCACCCAGGCCCTCAGGGCGGGGGCGGTGAGAGAACGACAGGCCCCCGGAGGATAGAGCAGCCGGGGTAACAGAGTTGGAGGGCGTGATCCAGGTTTCCGTAAGAGCCAGGAGTTGAAAGGGGCGAGAGAGGAAGAGATCGTGGATGAAGGGAGCTTTAGCCACGGACGAGCGGCAGTTCCAGAGGGAGCAGGAAAAAGGCAATTGGTGTTTGGGAAGGCAGGGGATGCGGATGAGGTTGGGGGATGGGGAACGGCCTGGTTTGCGGGGCGGGAGTCGTGCACTGGCCTCGTATTGGCCACAATGGTCTGTGGAACACCTGGGTGTCGCGGGTTTGGGCCTAGGGGGAATGGGTAAGGGGGGATGAGGGTGGGGAGGGGGGATGGGCGTGGGTGAGGATAAGGGGTAGGTTGGCTGGAGAAAGGCTGCTGGTGAAGGAAGAGGGAGAAGGAGGGGGTGCGTGAGAAAGGCTAGAAGGAGGGAGGTGATAGAGGGCGAGGAGGCAAGGGAGGTATAGGGAGGCATCATAGGTGTTACCAGTTCCGGTATTGGGGGGAAGCCAGGCCTGCAGGTGCCGTGTGAGCGCGGGCGTACTGTTCCACGGCAATGGGCGGAGGCATCTCGTGTGAAAAGGGTCCATGTTGAAGGGCTGCACTGTTGCCCTGTACCATGTATAATAAAATGTAACACCCATTTTATCGGTGTCAGAGTGTCTGTGTAAAAAGGGCCTTAGAGTGAGCCCAGCGCATGGACTGTATTTCCTGATGCTGCAAAGGAGAAGGTGCGTGTTCATTAGAGAGCTGGGCTTGGAGGCTCCAAGTTGGTTGTGTCTGAGGAAAAAATAAAAATTCAAAGTGTTATTTATTTATTTATTTAATTTTGTTTGGGGAAAGTAATCCAATAGCTTCAAGCACCAGCATCCCTGCTGGTCAGATAATTAATATATCAAGATCAGCTGCTCAAGCAGCCACTAATCTGGTTCCTTGGCCACAAAAACGGTATTCAGCAAAAGCAACTGAAGAAGCAATTCCAGTCTCTCCCTCTTTCCTTAAGTTGAAATTCTTTCCATTTGAAAATGCTTGGCTCTTGGTTTCCTCAGGGCAAGACCAAGATGTTATGAAACCCTCTCTCCCCCATAAAAACACCAAATACCAATATAAAGTAAGACCATTGCTTCTTAAATCACATCAGTTGCCCAAGAGTGAATGCCACCACATGCCATGGTACACCCAGTCATAAGACCCATCACCTGCTAATCACTCTCAAAAGAGAGTGCGGTGTAGGAGATAAAGTGCAGGACTGGATCTGTGAAGCCAGGGTTTGAATCCTGTCCTAGCCATGAACTCACTCAGTGGCCTTGGGCAAGTCACAACCTCTCAGCCTCAGATCCCCATCTGTAAAATGCGAATATGTGTGTGTGTCTTTCTGTCTGTTCTTCTCCTCCTTGTCCATCTTAGATTGTAAGCCCACAGGGTAGGCACCTGTCTTCAAAAATCTGTGACTGTAAAGTGCTGCATATGCCTAGTAGTGCTATAGAAATGATTAGTAGTACATTTAGTCTCCAGAACCTTCTTTGTGGGTCATTGGTAGCAACATTGACCATGACAACCTACTACCCACGCACTCAGCAGGTAATTGGCCATGCAGTCCTCATGGCTGTCACAAAACCAACTATCTGTATTCCTAATGATCAAATTGCCCACTACTATAGTCATCCTATTCCTGTCAGTTGGATTCCCCTCACCTAGAGAAGTATCCTCAGTGAGAGGATACTATGACATCATCTGAAAGACAGGTCTCAGCTACAGGATCATTCGCCACCATAGCAGCTTGATGCTCTCCTTCCCCAAGACCTTCGTCCTCCAACACAGCATAGGGGCCGCAATAGTGGAGGTGGGGATAATGTACTGTGTCCCTGAAGGTCTCCTCTATAAACGTCGCAGTCTGCCTCATCTCCTCGAGCTCAGCCACTCTAGCCTCCAGAGGTTGCACTCTTTCTCTGAGAGCCAGGAGCTCTTTGCACCAGCTGCACACAACCTCTCGTACACGTGACACTGGGTGCAAAAGACTGGCTAGGCTGTAATAAGACCAAGGGCACCACACTGTTGGGAAGCTCTCTCTCGGTCTCTGTCTCACACACACACAAGTAATACAATGCACCTGACCTATTCAACACTAAATGGAAACATAGTTAAGGGGAAAGTTAGGAGATGCAGGTAGAAGTCTGGCAGGAGGCGGGGGACTATCTAGTGTTTTGCACCAACTGTAACATGTATGGTTATCTTTCTCTTGGGGAGAGGTTGTACGTGTGGCTGAGCTGGAGGGATAGGTGAAGGCGCTCCTCCCGCTCCCTCCCCCCGATCAACTGTTCATGGGTCGGGTAAATACGCTCCCAAGCTCCTCCCGGGGGCCCGATCCTTCTGTGCAGCAGGGGTCCGAGAGTCCTGCCCGATGTGGATGGCTCCTTGGCAGACCCGTGCAGTGGAGAAACTTGTGACAGCAGCCCCCCTGTCCAGATTCCCTGGGAAATGCTGCTCGTTTGAACTTCCCTCCCTGCTGGCTCAGCGTGGGGGCTCCACCAGGGCATCCAGCTTGCCCCTGTCTCATTTGTTTTCACCCGCTGTACTTTTCCCTTTCTTAGAAATTTCTCCAGTGATTCCTGTTACTTAGGGTTTTTGTTTTTTTCTCACAGTGCAGTTTCTGCATTATGTTATCTATCTTTTCTCCATTGCTTTATTTATAACTGCATTCCTACAGGTCCTGGCAATTTTCCACTCTGTTTTCTTAATAAGTAACTTTTCCCCAAGCTAGACATTTTTGACCAAAAAGATGTAGTGATCACTGATCCATCCTTGCTCCCAAGTGTTCTATTTCCATTACAACTATTTATTTTTCAGGTTTGCTTACATTTTCTCTTAGTTCGGCCCATCCAGCTTGTGTCTGTTCTAAGCAGCTGCCCAAGTTGCTGTTGGTTTACTGCAAAACTAATCTTTCCCATGTATGAAAACCTCAGCACCTTTGCTCTATTCCCATTTTTTTTTAAAATGGCTATAAAAACTCATGTTGTATTTGCAGTTTCTCATTCACGCCTTAAAATTTTCTCCATTCTCTCAAACACTTCCTATAAAAACTATATTATTTTATCCAGTTTTCCAGAAAAGTTTTCATTCACAGGTTAAGAGTCATAAATAGAGGAAGAGCTTTTTCGAGAATACAGTTTTTTTATTTCCTCGGAAACGCTGACATTTTGAAATTATTGACATTTTGAAATTTGTGTCTTTTCCAAATGAGAACAAAAAGTCAGTGGCCACAATCCCAAACTCCTCCATGTGGAATCCGCGTGGAATCCACATGAATTCTGTGCAGCACAAAGCATTCCCAATGGCAGACCGCACGCATCTCCGCACACGCGGGTTGCGTGCAGGATCCGCGGGGCATAGGATTAGCCCCGATGTGTTTTTCCCCAAAGTTTGTGGAACAAAGACCCTTTTCAAATGGGCCGTGGCTGCTGGGGGACATTAGTGTGCACGCTGCAACGTGGGCAGGCTGTGGGGGGAAGCGTACATGGGTGCACACTGGTCCCCCCCCCACATCTCCACGCATGGAGGAATTGCCGGTTTGGCCAATTGCTCCGTGCGTGGGCGATGGGTGGAGGTGGGTGGCTAGGAGTGTTTTGCGGGAGCACGCACACACATCTGCCCACCCACCTGCCATGGTAGTCACACAGGCAGCATGCTCTCATGCCCACACAGCACACCTGCGTGAGCAAGCGTGGATGCACCACATGTAAAAAGGGCCAAAGGGCCCCAAGCCTCCTAAACTCGAAATGTTGTACTTAAAATTGTGCCATTGGCAATCAAAACAAACAAAAATATTGTTTTAGAAAGATATGCCAATGTAGTGTCATTTTGTTTCAATTTCTTTTAAATATTAAATGAAATGATCATTTCAGTGGCGACAACATGAAAATTATTATTTCATATTTAGATATAAATTCAAAATCAATTTAAAAAACCACTTCAGCGTTTCCTATCCCAAAATCTAAATTTTGGAAACCAACATGTTTCTGTCAAAGATTTTCATTCCAGTGAAATCGTTTTTTTGCAATGGGAAAAACTTCTCATAGAAAAAAAAATCTGACTAGGTTCTAAAATCAGACTAGATCTAAAAAAAATCCTGCACATTTTAGTTTTGTATACAATGGCCCTTTTCACACAGGGACTCTAACAATGATAAAATGGGTGTTAGATTTTATTATACATGTTGCAGGGAACCCATAGAGCGCACCTGCAGCCCTGCAACATGTATAATAAAATCTAACACCCATTTTATTAGCGTTAGAGTATCTGTGTGAAAAGGGCCAGTGAAGCACATAGAAATACAAATGGCAGGACTCAGCCTTAAACCTACACCCCTAAGAGTGCTGAAGAAGGGACCAGTCCTCTCCACCACTGTCTCAATCAGCTTTAAATCGTCCTATCTTGCAGGATCACCTGAGAGGTGCCTCAGGTCTTGCATCAGCCCCTGCGCTCATCAGGGGGTGCTCTCCTCAAGGTCCCTCGAATCCTTCGGGGGGCCACGATGGGGAGGGCTCGGTTGGTCCCAGATCTTCCCTCTTTTCGACAAAGTTGTAAAACTTGGCTGTTCCACCTTGCCTTTGGGGGCGTGGGGAGGATGGGTAGGGTGAGTGGGGAGGGAGTGAGTTAGGGTGGGGGGTGATGTGGAATATGTTTTACTCTCCCTTTTTTGTGTGGTTTTTAGATGATAATGTTTTATTTTGTTTTATTGTAAGTTGCCCAGAACTGCCTGTGGCAGGATGGGTGGGATACAAAGTTTTTAAAATAAATAAATAAATAAATAAATAAATCCAGCCACTCCCCACTAGAGGCCTGCCTTCCTTGTCATAGCCACACCCCTCCACCTGTCTGTCACATCTCACAACTTCCTGCCTGGCTGCTAGCCAACATGTAAGGCTAGGTCATGTAAGGAGAAGGTCAAAAGATTAAGACTTTTCAACTTAGAAGAGATACAATCGAGGTGGGACACAAGAGTTTATAAAATCATTAATGGGAGAAAAATCAACAGGGAGTTTGTTTTTATCTTTTCTGATAATACTAGAGAAACACCTGAAAAAAATTAATAGGCAACCAATATAAAACAAAAGTAAGCAAGCACTTTTTCACACGACACACAAAATTAATCTATGGAACTCATTGCCATGGGATATGTTAAATTCAGTAGGTTCGACTGGATTATGGAAAACAGATCCATCAATGGCTATTAGTCAAGGTGGTTGGGAGATGAAACCTAAAACTGCTTAGAGCTGAAAATGAATAAGAACATAAGAACATAAGAATTGCCATACTGGGTCAGACAAATGGTCCATCTAGCCCAGCATCCTGTCTCCGACAGTGGCCAATCACGGTGGCTTGGGAGAAGCACCCAACAGGTCACAATGGGGGATCCATTCCCTGTTGTTTTCCCCCAGCTCCCATCATGTTCCCTGATC
>QEPC01007499.1:531087-609056 GCA_003113815.1 Sphenodon punctatus | reverse complement strand
ATATATATATATATATATATATATATATATATATATATATATATATATATATATATATATATATTTATACCCCACCCCATCCTGCTTCTGGCAGCTCGGGGCGGCTCACATCAATCAGAAATAAATATAATAAAACAACGATAAAAAATGAAAACAAATCAACCGTATTAAAAAAAAACTATAAAAGAAAAGCAAGGCAGAGTGTGCAAAAAATATGAAAAATCCCACCTACCCCTAACCCTCCCACAACTATCCCCTCCACTGAATGCCTGGTGGAAGAACCACATCTTGGACTTACATCGGAAAACAAAGTGTCAGGATGAGGCAGACACCCACCGGGAGCGAGTTCCAAAGCAACAGCGTGGCCACCGAGAATGCCTGCCCGATGAGATTCCGTGGAAAGGGCACCCCCTGACAATGGCAGGAGCCACTCTGGAGCCCGGGAAGTGAGGCGATCCCCCAGATACCTAGGGCTCAGGCCATTTAGGGCCATTTGTGACAAATAAAATGTATAGGTCAAAACCAGCACCTTGAATCAGGCCCAATAGTTATAGGCAACCAGTGGAGAGCTCGGAGCACAGGTGTAATATGTTCCCAGCAACCCGTCCCGATAAGAAGAAGGGCCGATGCGTTATGTACTAGCTGTAGTTAACAGACTGTCACCATGGGCAGCCCCACGTAGAGGGCATTACAGTAATCCAGCCTTAATGTGACAAATGTGTGGATGATGGTGGTAAGACTGGAGTCCGAGACATATGGGCAAAACCACCTCACCAGATGTAACTGGTGGAAGGCACTCCTGGCCACAGCCAACACCTGGGCATCCAGGTGCAACTGTGAGTCCAGGAGTACTTCCAGGCTTCGTACACAAGTTGCGAGCACTTGGTGGACCCTGTCAACAATGGGAGATACCTCGTCACCCGAACTGTCAACCCCCACCAACAAGCATCCCCTCTGTCTTTCTGGGATTAAATTTCAATTGGCTAGTCCTCATCCAGTCCCCCATAGCAGCCAGACACCGGGAGACTGCAGCAGCTGGGTCGGATGAAAAGGAGAGGTACAGCTGGGTATCATCAGAATATTGATGACATTGTACCCCCTCCCCCCATCTACACACAACTTCCCCCAGTGGCTGCATATACACATTGAACAAGAGGAGGAACTAGATGGAATCCTGTGGAACCCCACACAGAAGACTCCTGGGGGATGAAGTACACTCACCCAAGACTACCCATTGAGATCTATCTGCCAGGAATGAACAGAACCACTGAAAAACTGTCCCGTTCACTCCAGCTACATCCCACAGGTGGATCACCAGCACCTCATGATTCACGGTGTCAAAAGCCACTGAGAGATTGAACAGAACCAGCAGGGTCGAACGTCCCTTATCCAGCTCCACTTGTCGGTCATCGACCAAGGCCACAGCGGAGTCTCAGTGCCATAACCCAGACAAAAGTCTGACTGTGAGGGGTCCAGGAAACTGTTGTGATCTAGATACGCCTGCAACTGTCATGCCACCACCCATTCAATAACCTTCCCTGAAAAGGGAAGGTTAGAGACAGGCCAATAGCTCGCTGGGGAATCAGCATCAAGGGGATGGAGGGTTTCTTGAGTAGCAGCTGGACCACTGTCTCCTTGAGCAAATCACCCTTCCAAAGGGAGGATTCAATGAACCCAGCCAGCAATGGCTCCACTGTCTCCCTGCTGGCTTCCTAACCAGCCAACATGAACAAAGGCCCAGTTCACACGTCATGGCTGTAACAGACAGACCCAAGCACATCCCCCACCTCAGCGGCGTCACTCATTGAAATTGATCTCACAAACACTGACCAGACAGGGCATTCCTAACCTTTGGCTCTGATACTGTCTCCAAAAGGGTGGAGTTGAAGTCGTGTTCAATGAGAGCAATTTTATCTGTAAAATACGTCATAAACATGTCACAGCGGGCCCTGGAAGAACCCAGGTCCAGGTGGAAACAGACTGGACTGACCAAACCTCTCACCACCCAGAAAAGCTCCGTCAGACGTGACTTTGCAGATGTTATGATGGAAGCAAAGAAGCTCTTCTTTGCTTTCTGCACAGCCACAGCATAGCACTCACCTATGCTGCAATCGGTTGTCTTCAACCGAGTATGGTGCCAACACCACTCCAACAGCATTCCTTCACACTTCAGTCACCTGGGAGTCTCCATAAACCACGGGGATCTCTGGTGCCAAAATGCTGGGAGTGGATGCGTGGGAGTCACCCAATCAAGAACCCCCACTAGCCAGCCATTCCAAAAGGCTACAAGGGCATTGATGGAGTGATCGTCAAGGTCTACGGGTAATTCCCCTAGAGCCAGCTGGAACCCAGAGGGCTCCATTAGCCTCCAAGGGTGGGCCATCCTAATCAGTTCCTCACCCCTCCAGTCAGGCAAGCGTGCCGCGAAAAGAGCCTACAGTAAGTAATGGTCCAACCACAGCACAGGTGAACTAACAACACCCCCAATCATTGGACTCCCCGCCCCAAGGTCAGTGCAGAACAACAAGTCCAGAGTATGCCGCATGTGTCGGGCCAGCCACCACCAGGGACAGGTCCATGGTTGCCATGGCGTCTATGAACTCCGCAACATGCAACCTGGCCTCAGCGTGGATACTGAAGTCCCTAGGACAGTAAGCCTCGGAGACTGCAAGACCAACCCCAAGACCAGGGCAGCTAGAGTGGATAGGGATGCTACCGGGCAGTGGAGTGTGCGGTACACCAGCAGAATCCCAAATCTGTCCATGGCCAAATCACCATGGGATGGAGGCCCTCTATACCACACTCAGTCTGCATCAAAAACCTCCTGACAGGCAAACAATCTCGAAATAACAATAGCTACATCACCCCCACCCCACATCCCTCTGGCCTTGGCTGATGCCGAACAGAGTACCCCATTGGAACAAAGTTAGCCAAAATTGTCCCCAACTCATCATCCAGCCAGGCGTCTGTGATACAAACAAAGTCAGCAGCCAAGTCCTGGATCAAGTCCCGGATCACAGATGACTTGTTGGATACCGACCTTGCATTCAGCAGCATCAGCGAGAGGCCAGAGACCCCAAGGACCTCAGCCACCTGATTACCTGAACCAGGGGGAGGTGAGAGAGCGACTGGTACCGACCACCGGTCCCTCCATTTACGATGACAAAGCCTCCCCCATGGACCATAGTTACCACACCCCATGATGACCCCTAACACCATGCTTCCACCCCGGCCCCCGGTGTGGCCCCGACCTCTCCCCATTCCACAGTGGCTCTTCCACCAGGAAGGTGACAGAGGATACCTTCTCCTCTCCCCATCCCATCCCCAATCTCATGGGAAGGTGGTCCCCCCACACCGCTCCATAACTCCCTCTCATTGGGGGGTAAAGCCACCCCCAATCCTCCTGGACCCCCACCTTCCGAAACAACCAACCCCAATAACAATCAACCCCCTCTTACTCGCAAATCCCTCCCACTGGAAGTCACCACCACCACCACCACATGCTCAACCACCCCAACCCACTAAAACGCTAAAAGCTGCCCACCAGATCAACAAAAGCCAGCCTAATTCCTCCCGGCCTCCCAGCCTCCACTGAAGGGCCACAAAAATTCAATGTTTTTCTTAAAAAGACTGAATCAAATCAAGTAGGATTTTTAAACCGATGCTTTTAATAATAACGTGTGTGAAATAACTGTACATTCCATCTGCATGTGTTCAGCAAAGCAAATAAAGGAATTAAGTGCCAAAGAAGCATTAGCAGCTATGAATAATATAGAAATGAGAACAAGAAAAGGAAAGTGAAGCAATTACAAGCAAGGGCTTCCTGAAAAGGTTTGATGGACTACTTGTTATGACTGTGGGGTCTGCTGACCATACTAAAGTCACAAAATGTGTCCACAACGAGTACGAATAAATTGCCAGCTTTCACATGATGGAGAGAAATAAACAGTAAGATGCCCAGTGTATACTGGGACCGATCTCATTTAAAGTATTCATTAATGAATACTAGAAAAGGGAATGAAGAGTGAGTTGGACAGATTTACAGATGACACAAACTTATTCAAGACGTTTAAGTCAAACCAGGTGTGACGAGTTATGGAAGGACTGCTCATGATTGGGAGACTGGGCAATAAAATAGCAGATAAAATTGAAATGTTAATAAGTGCAATGTGATGGACATAGGGGAAAAAATAATCCTAAGTTTACATACATAACTATTAGGTTCTAAATTAGGTGTTACCACTCAAGGAAAAGGTCTTGGAATCATTGTGGATATTTCATTTAAAACTGCTACTGCTACTAATCATTTCTATAGCACTAGTAGGCATATACAGCACTTTACAGTCACAGATTTGTTGAGATAGGCCCCTGCCCAGTGCACTTACAATTTAAGATGGACAAGGATGAGGGGAACACTCAGGGCACTCAGGGAAAGACAGATACTTATTCCCATTTTACAGACGGGGAACGGAGGCTGAGAGTTTGTGACTTGCCCAAGGTCACCCAGCGAGTTTATTGGCTAGGGTGAGATTTGAAGGTTAAATTGATTGTGTGCCAACACCTTGAATATTACGTGCCGTTCTGGCCTTCCTATCTCACAAAACACAAAGTAAATCTTGGAAAAGGTGCAGAGAAAGTCAGCAAAAACTATCAAATGTATACAACAGCTTCCAGGCTCAATAATTTAGGGCTCTTCAGCTAAGGGAAGAGACAACTGATGGATGGCATAACAGAAGTTTATAAAATCGTGAGTGGTGGAGCAAGTAAACAGGGAGCTGTTGTTTATCCTCTCAAAATAACAGAACTAGGGGATACCCAATGAAGTTAATGGCAGCAGATTAAAAACAAATAAAAGTACTTTTTCACTCAATATTCAATTAACTTGTGGGACTCATTGCCAGAGGATGTTGTGAAGACCAACAACATAACTGGGGTGAAGACCAGGGATTTGACTGTTGAAAGTGGGCAGCAATAGGGAAATGGGGAATTAGAGAATACATCCTCCAGTACAGTTTGAAAATACCAACAAGAGAAAATTCTAAAACTCTCTAGCAAAGAATGCCAATATCACGATGCACCCTGTGATGCATGGTAAATCTCACCTCCAAGATCTTGCCACTAGAAGTGAGGGTAGAGGTTTCCCCAATCTGTTGGATTCAAAAGATGCATGGGGGAAACCAAGGCAATCCCAAATGAGACCCTGAATATCCGCACCAAATCTGAAATCTTTGTGAGTTCCTACTTCCTCAACTTTCTTTAGAAAAAAAATACTAGTTTTGGTTTAGGGGGGGGGGGGGGGGAGAAGTTCCATAGGTATGTGATACCAATGCAGCTGGATAGGACCCATACTGGGAGGGACACAACCAGGCCTTTGCACAGGGCTTAACAGGGACCTACCATTCCTAATTATGCCTCTACTTAACTGTTCTTTCTTAACAAGATAGTTTTTGTAGAAGAAAACATGGGACATCTTCCAGGATAAATAAGCCAGGAAGGTGGCTATCCTGCCCTCAGTTTGGAGCAGTTCTAGCCAAATGTAGCACGGATAACTATCTTCATCAAAACCATGCCTTGCCACAATCAACTAGGCAATGACATCAGCATCAAACTACCTCTGCAAATTGCAGGCAAGTCCCACTGCTGGAAATCAACTTATTTTGGAAAAACGGCTGTGAGAGAATGAAATGAGCTGCTTCCTCAAGTACCCTCCACCATTCCTTGGCAGATTATGCTTTTCATTCTTCCCAGTTAATTGAAAAGCCTGCATATGATTTAAAAGGACTTCTAAATTGGTTCACATGGCTGGCAGGCTCTAAAACCAAAAATAAGTCATTTCAAAGCACCAAACCTAATCAGCAAGGCTTGGCAATGTCTTGTTAACCTCATACCTGAAGTAATTACAGAGAGGGGATTTTAAACCAAGGAAACATTCCTTATCTTCTGCAACTCAAAAGGGTAAAGGGCTGCGTGAAAAACACACACAAGGTAAACTAAAATATTTGGTCCCCTTGTTTAAAAATGTCTGGAAGTGCATTTCATTATTCTGTAAAAGTGCCACCACCAAATGCATTCATCCTGAGATTAGATAGTCTAAATGCACCATCTAGGTAGCAATTAGTGAGAAGTGGCATACAGCAAAGATGAAGACTGTTTTTATTCAAATGCAAAATAATGCCTCATACCCATTCAGAATTATCTTTGTTATTTCTCCTTTTAAAAAAAGACAACATATTTATTTTATTCTATCCATTTTAGGTCATTATGAGAGGCCTATTGCCTTGATCCTCAGTAATTGCTGTATTGAAAGACTGTCTTTCACATCATCATGTGGAGTCACTTGCTCAGATTATCATTATTAAACAATTGCACTGCTGTGAATGAGAAAAATCAGGTAGGTCTTGAGATTTTTTCCACACTGGGTGTTTTTAGATGGACAGGCTGCCCCATGCTAGCCTGCTTCAATGCTGGCTGACCTGTCCATCTAAAGGCACCCCATCAGTTGTGCAGGCAGAGCAGTCTGTGCCTGCTCCAGGACAGCCGTGCCGGTGATGCTCTGGAACATTCTGGAGCAGCAGCGGCAGAGCAAGCCAACCATTCTTTTTCATTTCATTTATTTGATCTAGCCATCAGGCCATGTCAAAAATAAAACATCTTAACATAAAATTACTAAAATAAGAAGCTTAAGACAAAAGCAGAAGCTCATACCTAAACAAAGTCAGTCTCCAGTTAGCTTATACGATCCCCCAAAAGATTAGCCCTGACCCACCATGAGCTTGATTTCACTGCAGAAACCGTGAAAGACTCAAGCACCCGCGTAACATAATCCCTAGAATAATTGAATAGAAAACATATCATAAAGGTGAACTCAACATCCCCACATTTACAATGAGAACCTCAAACGTCTCTGCACTTATCCGGGCATAAATAAGACAGAAGAGTAGATAATGTACAAGGTCCTCTACTTTATCTTCCCCACAAATGCAAACCCTTTTCGGCATACCCAGTTATGTTGTAACAACCCTGTACCACTGCTAACTACATTGTTTGAAAACATGGTGCTGGGAAGGATCTTCTGGGCACCAGAGGTATTAAGGATAAGAGATATCTAGGGCCATCTGACCCCGATATCCAAACCATATACCAGGGTGACAGAAGGCCAGCCAAACCTGGGGCACTGGCCCGAAGCCGAGCAACAGTCCATCTGATGTGTGGTATAGGGGTGCACCACGGGCCCAGGTCATTTTCGATTTTTCATTTTTGTTATTTAAATCTGTTGTTTTTGTTTTCATAAATATTGAATTGTTGTTTTCGTTTTTGCTTTTGTTTTCCATTGGTTTCTATGGAAAGCACATTTTCAGCTGTAACTTTTTAATCTATTCATTATATTTGGCTGAATCTTGGAGGGATTATACCTCCACTGGAAGGCATTATGTGTACCAACTCCAAAAAGATTGGATAAAGGAATCCAATTTTATAAGCAGTTGAATTATATTATTTTGCAAAAATCTTCATATACATTCTTAGCTGTAACTTCTTTATCTCACATTTAATGTAGATGAAACTTGGCAAGACTATACTCCTTCCTATATTTACTATCTCTGAAAGCTTCCATCACTGGATTGATTGAGTATTGCCGCTTAAATGGGCTTCAAATTAATGGAGGCAAATCCAAGATACTTATTTTAAGAGGAAAATCCCATACATGAAATGGAATTGAGGTCCAGAGTTTTAGCCATTCAGGAAGATCTTGCAATACTTAGGTCATGGAAGGTGGCCCCTAAACTGAATTTTTTTCAAACTTAGTTTTAATAGGGAACCTTATTTAGATATGTTGAGTAATAGACATTTGAGGAGGCAGTATACTTTTACGCCTTCAACAGATTCAGACCGCAGTGTTGGAGGGTAGGCTCTTAAAGATTCCTTATGAAGATCATAGATGTTTGTGTTCAATGCAAACAATAGAAACAGTTGAGCACTTCCTCTTAAATTGCCCATATTATAAACAGTTAGGGGACACCTGACTAATTCCTTTATTGGCTGAGAAAGATATAGGAGCTACAGAGTCCTTTGCTTATTTGAGCAATTTAGCATATTTTGATGACCTTGTGTCTGTTGCAACATTCTTACTTTTGGCTGCAAAAAGGCGAGAATCTATTTATGCCCGTTAAAGTTAAAGTTGGGAGTGTCCTCCAATTAGAGGGGTTTTTTTGTTTTTTTTCCATATCTACCCAAGTTATTCCGATGGAATGGGTTAAATTGTTTTTTATATTTAACTGACTGCAGGGTTTTCCCTCTATCTTTGGGTAAAGAGTTGAGAACCCTGTGACTCCACCCAGTAATTATTTTTAATTTAGGGATCTGTAATGTTTGTATATTTTTTAGTTTTTGTGTGTTACTTGTATTGTTTGGTTATGTGTGTTTGTTTGTTTATTTGTTGGCCATGGCAGAAGCTGGTGCCTTGATTAATTGATTGATTGATTGACTGACTATCTCTGCCAACTTTCAGAAGGATTGGATAAAGGGTCCTGGTGGTATAAGCAATTAACTTATAAATGTATGTCTGATAGTAACATATTTGTAGTCCAACCAGTGTACATGAAATTTGGCAGGGCTGTATATCACACGATCACCTCTGCCAAATATCAGAAAGATGTGATAAAGGGTCCCAATTGTATATGCCTGCACAGCATATGCAGAGAAGGAGCTTATGCCAGGGATTCTCTTACATGTCACTGTGGTATAAGATCCGTTTGTGAGTGATGTCAGTCGGCCAGCAGAAATGTCAACCAAATATCCTAATTCTGTACTGTGACCATCACAACTTCTCTCCCCCACTTTTTACTGGGAACTCAGAAGCATCTGTTTAGGAAAGAGCCAATGGAGATTCTCTTGTCCTCTGTTACAGTGCTGCAGGATGTGACAGGATGTGCAGGATGTGACAGGATTGACCATCCTGGATGTGTAAACTAAGGGTGAAAACAGACATGACGCTATCCACCCTTTAACCACCCTTGGTCATTTATGCATGTTTCAGGGCTGCATAGGGCACCAATACAGCCCTGCAACATGCATAAATAACCACCAAGGGTGGTTAAAGGGTGGTTAGCATCATGTCTGTTTTCACCGTATGTCTCCTGATTTTTGGGATGTTATCCCCGAAGTCCCAGTTATGTTCCTTCTATGTAATCCAAACGTAGGGACCTGTGTTCACTGCATTTCCCCCATTACCAAAATGGGGGAAATGCAGTGAACACAGGTACACATATAAATACAAATACAAAACCCGCAAATACAAATAAAGATACAAACAGCTGGATCAGTGACAAATAATACACAGAAAATGGCCTATTCCTGAATGTCAGTCCTTTTAAAAAACAGCAACTACATTTTATTTCTATTTCACTTTTAAAAAAAAACTCAACCTATTTCTATTTTTCTTCCTGGATCCTTTGTTTGGATACTTGCTGTTGTGCCGAGCTGAATGATTTGCACATTTGTAGGCCCAAACTGTAACCTGGAAAATGTCCTCAATGGTTCCAGAGTGGATAATACTAAAAGTCATGGAAGAGTCTTTTCCGCATTTTTGCTAAACTGTCTGTGGCAGGGTCTGTAGGGAAACTTGGACTTCCACGTTCTGCCTTTCCCTAGAGAGGTGGTTCTCACTGTGGCATCAGTTGGAAGAACTCAGAATCGCCTTGGAAGTAGATAGAAAATCTGGAGCATTCTAACTGCTTACTGAAGCCATAAATCATTACAGAAGTGGTAGATTTTTAGGAGGGATTGAAGGTTGAAAGAGCAGAGCTTATGAACTCAGGGAAAGGGTTCCGGGAACATTGGGGTGTGTGTGTCTGTCTGTCTCATAAATATATGTATATACTACACACACATCTATTTTGTAATTCAAATATTAATATTTGTAGCTATACAGAATGAAAGTTGTCAGTTAAACCTTATTCTGTATCCAAACCCGGAGAAATCATAGAGAAAAAAAGGATCATTTTAGATACACTTGGATGTAGCTGAGTCCGTAGGAGAACAATTTATTTTTCGTTGTAAAAGTGACACACTAACAGCAAAAGGCTAGATTTTCTCTTCTCATTCTTATCTCACTTCAGTTCTACGTGCAATGAGAGAGAGGGGGAAAGAGAGACAAGCAACAGGGAGAAAAATAAAATCGATAGTTTTCATTGTCCAAGAAAAATGGATCTGTTCAAATAAATCAGACTCCTCCTAGTGGAATATAAGAGAGAACCAAGGACATCATACAATAGCTTCCAACATTCTGTTTAAATGACACCCTGCAGAAAACAATCTGGTACTGCCTAAGATTTGATTTTTTTTTTCCTTCTGATTTTTATCTGTGACTGCCAGCCACTCAACAGGGAGAGCAAAAAGATTAAGGTAACATGCTTCATCAATGGCCTTAGAAAATACAGTGACAGGGAAACCTAAACAAGTCAACAGGTAGAATTAAGTTCAAGGAAACACCCTGGGAGTTTGGCTGTTTTATCCCACGCTATTAGATAAGCAAATGTGGGCTTGAATTCAAACACGAGTAGGCCATATTAGAGTTTCTGGTTCATAGCAGATTTGTACTACTGTTGCATAATTATATGCCCGAAGTGCAGAGACTTAAATCAATGGGGAAAAGAACATGTTAGGCCTTTCTGGCATATAGAAGAGATGATGGTGGAGGGGGGAATATGCTGAAGGTTTACCAGATCATGAGTGGTATGGAGCAAGTAAATAGGGAGCTGTTATTTATCCTTTCCCAAAATAACAGAACTAAGGGACACCCCATAAAATAGGCAGCCAATTTAAAACAAATAAAAGGAATAACTTTTTTCACTCAATGTACAAGTAAGCTGTGGAATTCATTGCCAGAGGATGTTGTGAAGGCCATTAACATAGCTGGATCCAAAAATGGATTGGATAAGTTCGTAAGAGGATGGGTTCATAAAGGTATATTAGTCACCCTGATCAGACGATGAGACCTCTTGACTCTCAGGGGCTGGGAACGAACAGCAGACAATTGATTGTTTAGCTATGATTGTTGTGCTCTTCTCTGAAGCAACAGAAGGTGACCACTGTCGGAGACAGAATGCTGGGCTAGATGGACCAGTGGTCTGACCCAGTGTGGCTTTATGTTTTTGACCTTGTGGTTCAGATGCTTGTCTTGTACAAATCATTTTTAGGGAAGGGTATTGAAAGGGTGGCGGCCTTTCAGCTGCAGGCACATCTGGACCGCACCACTTTTCTCAATCCCACGCAGTCAGGCTTTAGTCTAGGTTATGGCACAGAGACGGCCTTGGTGGCCTTGGTTGAAGACCTCCTAGTAAAACTGGATGGGGGTAGTTAGAACCGGTAGCACTAGCAAGGTCAATCAGCAGCTTTCAACACTGTGAACCACAAGATGCTGGTGACTCACCTGCGGGACCTGGCTGGGGCAGATGAGACCATTTTACAGTTGTTCTGTTCATACCTTACAGGTAGGTCACAATGGGTGGTGCTAGGGGATTCCACTTCATCCTCTGGAGCCCTCTCATGTGGGGTTGCATAGGGTTCCATTCTGTCCCCTCTCATATTCAATGTGTATATGAACACATTGCTGCTCGGGGAGGTTGTGTGCAACTGGGGGTTTCATTGTCACCAATATGCACTGACACCCAGCTGTATTTAACTTTTTCAACTGACCCAGGCCCTGCCGCCTCCTTGCTGTCCCGGTGCTTGGCTGCTTTGGAGGATTGGATGAGGTCGAGCTGATTGGAGCTCAATCTCAATAAGAGTGAGATGATGCTGGGGGGGTGTCGGTGATCTGGGGGAGGGGAGAACTCCCATTATCGGAGTTTTTTGCCCTCCAATGATTCCATCTGTGCGGAGCCTTGGTGTGCTCCTGGATTCACCACTCCATTTGGACTCCCAGGTTTCAGCTGTGGCCAGGAGCACCTTTCTCCAGCTACATCGAGTGAGAAGGCTCCGGCCATGTGTCTCGGACTCAGACCTCGCCACCATCATCCATGCATTTGTCACCTCAAGACTTGGGTATTGAAATGCACTCTATGTGTGACTGCCTTTGGTGATGGTTCGGAAGCTGCAGCTAGTGTAAATGCTGAGCTCCATCTGCTTACTGGGACAGGCCGCAGGGAGCATATTACACCAGTGCTCCAAGCATTGCACTGGCTGCCTGTTGTCTTCTGGGCCCGTTTTAAGGTGCTGGTCTTAACCTTTAAAGTCCTAAACAGCTTGGCCCCTGCTTACCTGAAGGATCACCCCACCCCCTGAGTCCCATGGGAGCTCCTGCAGTCATCTGGGAGCGCACTCCTGAAAGTCCCGTGTCATCGGCGGGTCTGCACGGACAGGCGGGTGTTCTCGGCAGCCAGTGCCACACAATCGCTTTGGAGTGTTCTCCCAGCAGATATCCGCCTCAGCCCGGATCTCCGTGCCTTCTGACAAAGTTGCAAGACCTGGCTCTTTTCTCGTGTTTGGCGGGGAAGAGGGCGAGGGTGGGATGGGTTAGGGGAGTTCAGCTGGGGTGTGTTTTTGGTACAGATCACTGGATTTTCTGTCTGTTTTGATGGTTTTATATTTTTATCTCTATACTTGTTTTATAATCTATTTTAATTTGAATTGTAAGCCAACCCAAGTCACCTTGAATGAGAGGGGCGGGGTAAAAATAATTATAATAAATAAATAATAAATAAATATCTGTGTTGAGTTCCCAGTTTGTACTTCTAAGTCTCCCTCCCCATCCCTATACATCTGGATTGTCTTGCCTATTTAAACTGTACAATCTTTAGGAAAGGAACCCTAACAACATAAGAATTTCCACCAAAGTGGGTCACTTCCTCTTCAGAGGGAGTGTACATAAAAAGGGCATAGATGATGCAATCCATCCCCTATCATTCACACCAAACATCCAGCTTTTGACCAGTAGTCGTTTATAGATCTATCCACCATAATTTATTATCATATAGAGTACAAGCAGTGACTGACACCAAACAGTCATGATTAGAGTCAGGTCCCTGCTCCAAAGGGCTTACAATCTAGAATGCAAAAGGAAAGAAATTCAGGGAGGGACAGGGATATAGTCTAGAAATTGGGAAGGTGCAGGTGCATGTGTTTCCTTATGAGTTGTACAGGACATAGCACAACGGGTGCTTTCAGTTGGATAGGCTGCCCCTGTGCTGGCCGCGCCAGCCCACTTCACCCCCAGCACAGGGGCAGACCATCTGTCTGAAAACATCCATTGTGCTATGTCCTGTACAACTCATAGGAAAGCACCCCACCAGATTTTGAAGCAGAGCAGGCTGCAAGGCAGCCCTACTGCTGGTGCTCCAGAACATCCTAGAGTGCTGCCGGCAGAGCGGGCTGGCAAAACCTGGGACACCAACCCGAAGCAGAGCAGCTTTCTGTCTGATGTGTGGACTCACGCTGTTGCTCTGCTGAAGTTTGCGTATGCCAGCCTAGAGCATTGGGCAATCTGCCACAATTCTATGGTGTTGCGGGCGGGGAGGGGGCATGCTGTACAAGTGAACCACGGGCCCAAGGAACCTGACGCGTCTGTCTGAACCTGACCAGGTGGGACTAGACACAGGCAAATGTGGGGGTACACCCCTGGAGCAGCTCCAGGGCAGGCTGCCTCCCTTTCTGCCTGAAAACACCTAATGAAGTCTCTCTGACAACACCCAGGCAAGTGAAACCAAAGACTAAGGCCGTTTTTAGACGTGCAGCGGGGATCAGGCACGGGAGCGGTGAAACAGCCGTGGCACTGTTTTAGACAAACCGGAAGCGGAAGTTGTGTGCGTGATCGGCGGCCACGCATTCTTTGCCGACCGCAATCGAACCGGCCTGATTTCTCTGGGGGGACATACTCGGCCGGAAAAGAATGCACGGCCGCCAATCATGCACACAACTTCCGCTTTCGGTTCGTCTAAAACAGCGCCGTGACTGTTTCGCTGCTCCCGCGCCTGATCCCAGTGCACGTCTAAAAACGCCCTCAGTGATGCTCACTTCTCTGCTGAAATATCCTGTAACAAGGTCAGGCACCTTTCAACTAAAATCAGCAGTGTTTCACCTACACAGAGCTGATGCAAGTAGGATAATACAATCCTGATTTTCCATAGAGCCATCTACCCTTATATTTTTCACTATCCAGAGTGTGTTCAGTTGAAATACCATGCTACTTCAGGGCTGGTTCTTATTTTATCCCTACCTGATCTCCCATGTCTATAAAATATTGAACTGTACATTTAACTTCCAAGATCTCATGATACATCACACATTTCAATTCATGTCATGCAGTATTCCTGGCAGAGGAGAAGAGATGTGGTGCATGTCATCCCTTTGATTGTAGGTCAAATGTAATGGGAGAGTGTGAAAATGTTACATTTCCATCATTCAGCTTCAACCATGAGGCTTGCAAGCCAATGCATTTGACAACAAATCCCTTCAAAGTGAAACTGCTAAATAAATAACAGGGATTGCCTTATAACATCTCTTCCAGAAATAAAGTTAATTCCCCATAAATTTAATTGACTCTCCAATTACCTTACTGATATGTGCTGTCCAGATGACCACACAGATGGCCACTGCCCTGAGTCCCCTTCAGACGTGTATTAAAAAGCAGACTTTTAAAATGCAATCTCTATTCCCTACTATAACACAGTCTCTTCATGGGCTGTTGGATAAGATCATTATCCAATTAAACAAAATCCCATGAAATGTTTTATGCTGAACATCAGTGCAATCACCAACTTCTACAATTAAAAATATTTAACCATCTATTTGCTGCCTCACTTTTTAAAAAATAATAATATTCAGTGATGTAAAAACAGGAGCAGATCCATTCAACCATAGGCTCTTTTTACACAAACACTCTTAACACCCGATAAAATGGATATTATATTTTATTATACATGGTACAGGGCAACACTGCAGCCCTGCAACATGGACCCTTTTCACACAAGATGCCTCCACCCAGTTTTGCTGGGTGGAGGAGTCTGGGTAAACATCACTTGCGGTGGGTGTAGGTGAATGCATGCTCCCACGCAACACCCATCTCCACCCACCACCCAACCAAGGACTCCACTGTCAATTGCTCCATGGGTGGGTGGAGATGGGTGTTGCGTGGAAGCATGCAACCACCTACACCCACCACAAGTGGTGTTTACACAGACACCTCCACCCATCGAAACTGGGTGGAGGCATCTTGTGTGAAAAGGGCCCATGTTGCAGGGCTGCAGTGTTGCCCCGTACCATGTCTCATAAAATGGAACACCTATTTTATCGGTGTTAAGAGTGTCTGTGTAAAAAGGCCATAGCTATAAATGCACTGGATTATGAAATTTACAGAAATTACTTGTACCACAAAGAGTTGCATAGACACAGTTGACTACATGGAACTTATTCAGGCTGAAATTCTCAAACCATTTTAGCCTAGAATAATCCCCTTGACTTCAATGAGATTTCTCTGGAGGAAATGGTTGGAGGATTTTATCCTTAGAGCCACATCCTAGCCACACTTCATTCCACACAATAATGGATTATAGGATCAGTCCCCATTTATCCCATTTCACTTCCTTTTCAGATGGGGAAACTGAAAAGTAGAACTGGACATACATTTTCCCAATGAATGAATACAATTTATTAATGGAACTAGCTCTTGCCTTGGCCATAAACAAGAATAAAATCATAACATCAAGACAAAAAATGAAACATATAATATACAAAACAAATATTAATACAAAATAAACATATAAACATATATACACACATTTATAAATGAAATAAAATGAAATGATTAACCATTATTCAATCAGTTTACTAGTAACAATAAACAAACTTTCCAAGACCACCATCCAACACAAAAATTACACAAGAACTCGGCGGGCTCAACAGAGTTCCTGCTATACAGCATAGCGGTATTCTCTTACCAAAATTACCAACATCCGAGCCTTGGAAGCTCCTCCATATTTTCTTCCAGCAGGGAACACGCACTATCAGCCTTCCGCTAATACTTGTTCCCTCAGCTTCATGGCCAAAAACATGAAGAAGGTAACTGACCGCATTACCTCTACCTCCTGGGTATCCAGGAGGGTTCTCAATTTGCATATATCAGGAACAATCTTTCCTCTATCAAATAACGGATTCAGCCAAACAGCCCTAATCCCTGCATAGACCGGACAACGTAATAACACATGACTGAGGTCCTCAATCTCTAATTCCCCACAATAGCACCATCGTTGTTCGCATGGGATATTATTGTATCTACCTGAAAGAACTGTCGAAGGAAAGAGCTGAAAGCGCAAAAGAGTATATATTCTCCTAGAAGTTTGGTCCGATAGCTTATCAAGATAACATTCGAAGCCATGATATAATTTAACATATTTTAAACAGGGAGCAACTTTCCACTCCATAACAACAGACATATCTTCCTGCCTAGCGATATCCCACATCCTGAGCTTAACTATATTCCGCTGCCATCCTTTCCCTTTCCCACACAAATAGGAAAGGGAAAAGCCGAGGTGTCCCATATATGATGCCATTTGGGTTAGCCAAGGATACCTCAAGGCTCCTTGATACAACAATTTTTCTTGTAGGCAAAGCAAAGGTAGTGTAGTTTCACCCTGTAAACATAAGCGAGACCAATAACCAATTGCTGCCTGTTTCACCAGATGGACAATTGAAATCATACCGGTTTCAGCCCGGAGAACGGCGGCGGGGGTTCCCTGTGGGACTCGGAGAAGGCTACGGAGAAATTTATTCTGGACAACTTCTAGTAGTTGAAAAGATTGAGTTGTCATTAACTCTGCCCCAAAAAGAAGGATAGGGTGGACCTTTGATTTAAATACATCCAAAACAACTGACATGGAAATACCTACAGATCTAGCCATTAACCTCAAGATCCCCTTTGCTTCTGCCAAAGCCTTAGTGGCTAACAGTTTTTGATGCCTTTCCCAGGAACCAGTTCTACTGATAGAAATCCCTAGGTAGACATAAGAGTTCACCTGCATAAAGCTTTTATCATTTACTTTCCAACTACCCTTACTAGCTCTCCCACCTATCACCATTATCTGTGACTTTTGGTAATTTATATTTAAACCTTTATTATTACAATAATTAATTAGTTTCCCAAGCAATTTTAACATTCCCTTTTTTGTCTGTGATATCACGACCACATCATCAGCATACATAAGCACAGGGGTAGTCCGCTCTTGAATTTTAGGCGGGTGACACTCATCATCCGTCAAAGCTTGGGGTAGATCATTTAAATACAAACTAAACAGTAGGGGGGCCAGCACACATCCTTGCCTGACCCCCCTTTGTATAGGAAATGGTCTTGACAATAAGCCATTTCCAGCCAGGCGGATTCTTGCCTCATTCCCCGTATGGATACTTATCAGTAAACGTAATAAGTCCTCATGCAATCCAAGTTGGAGCAGATGATGCCAAAGCTTAACCCTAGGGACAGAGTCAAATGCTCTCTGGAAATCTATAAAGGCCATAAACAATTTGCCGGCCCTAATCTTTGTATACTTGGTAATGATATGTAGGATAATGAAAACACTATCCGTAGTAGATCTATTCCTACGGAAACCAAATTGCTCCTGTGGAAGTAAGTCCCACGCTTCTGCCCATTGCTCCAAGTGTTTTAACAGGACCCTAGCATACAACTTTCCAATAACTGGCAAAAGACTTATGGGGCGATAGCAGCTAGGGTCCTCTGGGTCGCCCTTTTTAAACACTGGTACAATTATTGATGAACCCCAGTCCCTAGGAACTTCCTTCCATCTATTAATTGCAGAAAAATAAACTGCTAGCATGGGAGCCCACCATTCAGGACTTGCCTGCAGAACCTCTGCTACTATAAAGTCAGACCCAGGAGCTTTATTGGGTTTTAACGCTACGATCAAATCTATTACTTCCTGAGTACTTACAGTTACTTCAAATTCAACCATAGTAGTTAAAGGCAGAGAGTCCACCAACTCCTCCCTCTCTATCATCGCTCCATCCCTTTTTCCCTCTCTTAATGCAAATAGGCCCTCGAAATATGCTACCCAGCGATCTTCCTCAAGGACCCGAAATGGGGTACTCGTTCGGGGCTGTGATACACAATTAAACAAGCCCCACCCCGGGGTGCTCCAGAACATCTGGTAGAAAAATGTTTTTCTACTTGACTTTGTTTATTTATTATTAATTATTATTATTATTATTATTTTGACAGCTGGTTTTGCCAAAATTTTCCATCAGAAAGATTTTCTGTCAAAAATAAATTCTTAATTTTCCTTTTCAGCCAACCACAATTTTTCAATGTGCTGTGCATACACAACACGTATAGAACGTTTCATGCGATTTTTTAATGCACTAAAGCAGGGACAGTCTGCTGAGTAATCTACATGTCTGCACATCCATACTTTACAAGCTCTTGGTAGGTTTGTTCTATTTCACGTAGAATTTTGTCATTTTAAAAAAAAATTCAATTCAGCATGAAAACCATTTTGAAACTTTTCCACAAGAAAGAAAACTCATTTCCAACCAGCCCTTCTGAAAATTTCAATAAAATTAAATCATCCTACAAAACATATTTCCACCCCCAAAAAAATCATTGGAAAACCTGCAAACTTCAAGAATGATGTTGACAAACTGGAGAAAATTCAGTCAAGAACAATTAAAATGATAAAGGTGCTGGAATACAAGCCATAAGAGGAAAAGCTGAAAGAATTGGGTATGTTCAGCCTCGAGGAAAGAAAACTAATGGGGAACATGATGACAGTTTTCAAATATCTAAAAGGATGCCACCAAAAAGATGTTGAATATTTGCTCTGTACTGTCACAGAAAATAGGAGGAGGAATGGGCTTAAATTAGAACAATACTGATTTCTGTTATATAGTAGTATAGTTACATGGGTTAACTCCCTTACAGAGGGTCCATGAAAGAGCAGACGCTCCTTGTTCATATTGGGTGGAGAGACGCCAACAGGACTTCTCTGTAGGAACCGAGATTATCTTCATCACGTTCCACCTGTTTATCACACTAGGTCAGGACATGCTTCAGCTCCACCAGATCGGCTAGATCTGTGAATCCTTTAACTTCAAAAGACTTATTTAGACTTTAAAGACTTATTAAAGTTTCTGGTTCAAATATTAATTCTTTTATAGGGAATGAGAGGTAATAAAGGCTGACATTTATTAATTTTATTTATTGCCCCACCCTTCCCGCCAAAGGTGGCTCAGGGCGGCTTACAATATTAAAATATAAATATAAAACACACCGCAACCCTACGCCATCCCCCAACCCCTCTCCACCCCACCCCCAACCTCTTACCTCCCTCATATGCCCCACAACTCCCTCTCTCCCTAGTCCCCACTGCCAAATGCCCTTGTAAATAATACTGTTTTGCAATGCCTCCTAAAGGTGCTCAAGCCTGGACATTGATGAACAAGAGAGTGGTGTGCTTGTAACCTTCCTCTCATAAGATAAGCAACATAAGCTTTCAGTTTTCTCCCGAGAAAGGGGGATGCAGGAATAAGAGTTAACTCCCTTACTGGGAGCTGAGATATTGGCTGCGATCCCAAACCCCCCTGTATGTAGGATCCGTGTGGGATCCACACAGGTCACATGTGGTACAATGTCCTCGCAATGGACTTGCACGTGGGTTGTGTGCACGTGTGCACATGGCTTGTGCACAACTTGCGCCCAGCTTGCACATGGAATGGGATCAGTCCTGATGTCATCAGCTGGAAAGCAGCAGCCATTTTGTATGTGTGATAGCAGTATGGCTCCCCGCAGTGCATGGGGGGGGCACTGCGGTGGGTGTGCAGTGCGTGGGTGAGGGGTGTTCCCATGGATACACACCCACCTCCCCCCACCTCCATGCAAGGGGCATATGACATTGGTACCTGTTGCTCCGTGCGTGAGCAGTGGGTGGAGGTGGGTGGAGCGTGGGAGCACATACACCCCCCTACCCATCAGCCAAGGCATTCCCATGGATGCCCCCCCCCCCCCATGACATACAGGGGTGAGAGGAGGGGGCGTCCATTTGAAAGGACCTAAGAACTGATGGGAAATGGAACAAATGATTGAATCTCCTTCTTGGATGTTTTTAGAACCCAGCTGGACAAGCACTTGTCTATAATGCTTCAGGCAGAGGATATCCTGCTTTGGAGCAGGAGACTGAAAACTCTCCAAACCCTACAATTATATGATTCTTCAGCAAAATTGCTCCAGTTCTGTTTGCAAACCTAAATACAAGTTATTCCAACAACTGCCAAAAATCACTTTCTTACAACTTCTTTGACCGTCATCTGTAACGTTTACCCCAAAACCTTTCAGCAGCTTTGTGGATGGGTTGCTGTGTTTTGCAAGCTATTCCTAAATGTGCCTTTTTGTCAGGCAAACTGAGAAGAAACTTCCATTTCCCCAGTTTAGTTCCACTATATTTGGAATTATGGGATTTTCTAATGATTTGGCATAAAAATAAAACTGTTAGTGTGAATGGTAAATAAAATAAAATTTCAGCCATAGACAAGTTGCTTTTCTGCCAGGGAAAAAAGACTCTCTTGTGCCCCAAGTCCATTTACATTGCCTCAATATGTCTGTGGTAGAGCTTCATCTCTATTTATTGGCTTTTGAATGACAAAATGAGAAAAGCCCCCAAAAGTAAAGACCCCCATAGTAATTGGCTGTATCACTACAAAGACTGTCTCTCATTCCTATACCTTCATTATAGATATTTCAATAACTGGCCATATATCCCAACAACTCATCTTGCCCAACTGTAATCAAGCTGGGTTCGTTACCATAGAATCATAGATTCTAAGGCTGTTTTTACACGTGCGGCCGCATGCAGCGTGTGGAAGAATGCACTTCCTGAAAAGCCCTGCAGGGTGCATTCAGATGCACCGGAAGTAGCCGGCCGCCATAGGAATTGCAGATCATGGCTTGTGCGGTCTTTGGGAAGGAGCATTTGGGAAACCCCTCTATTACTGATTATGATCCAGGAACTGTAAAGGGCCCTTCTTGACTGTCAGAGTTAGACTAGGTTTGCTGGGCTGGCCGTTATGTTTTTACTACAAAGTGGAGCAAATTTGATATGACTGGAGATCAGTGTGCAGCAATGAATATGGAAAGCAATGCCATTGTTAGGAAAGTAAAGGCCAGGGCAAAATTGCACTTCCTGAGAACAAAACCAGCATCCAGAATAAGTATATACACATCTGTTGTTGCAAATGAACAATTACCCATTCACTGTGTTTGTTTCCAAACTTTTTGAAACAAGTGGGGTGGGGGGAGGGAGATTTCCCTGCCTGCAGTCTTTTATGCCAAGTGTCAGCCTGGAGCAAAGTTTTACTGCTGAGTTATATAAAACACATTAAACTCAGGCTTTAAAAAGAAATGCACCTGCAAAACGTTTAAGAGTAGTGGAAAACTTAAAGAAAAAAAGACTCTGGGAGTTCTGCTCTAGAAGTGTGCCCACATTTCTGATGGGAGTAAACACCCGTTACTTGGGTTTGTTATAGGATAGGATTCTGCCATTTCTCAGTGACTTTGTATCAGATCAGTTCATAGGGCATAAAGGTTTTTATTTATTTATTTATTTATACCCCGCCCCATCCTGAACCCAGCTCAGGGTGGCTTACAATCATAAGATACCATATAAAACAATCCAATACCTAAAATACCATATATAAACATTTAAAACATATAAAACAACATATGAAACAGGGCCTGGGACATAAATTACTGGGGGTAGGGGGAATAAAAATCAACTACCCACCCCCCTCCCCAAAGGCTTGGGCGAACAACCAGGTGTTGCATCTTCGCCGAAATACTTGGCTTGGGGCCAGGCAGGCCTCCTCCGGCAGGGAGTTCCAGAGACGCGGCCTGGCCATCGAGAATGCCCTCTCCGTTGTAGTGCCCCGCTTAACGCGGGGGACCTCCAGGAAGGCACCCCCGGCAGACCGCAGGAGTCGCTCCGGAGCATGGAGGGCGAGGCAGTCCCTGAGGTATGAGGGGCCGAGACCGTGAAGGACTTTGTAAATCAATACCAACACCTTGAACCTGGCTCGGTACGCTATCGGCAGCCAGTGCAGAGCCTGGAGCACTGCTGTTATGTGCTCCCGGCAACCCATCCCCGAAAGGAGACGGGCCGCCGCATTCTGCACTAGTTGCAGCCTCCGAACCAAACACAAGGGAAGCCCCATGTAGAGCGCATTGCAATAGTCCAGCCTCGAGGTGACGAAGGCATGGATGAGGGAGGCCAGGTCCGGGCCGGAGACGAACGGACGCAGCCTCCGCACCAGATATAACTGGCAGCCTTTGCGACTGCCTCCACCTGCCACTCTAGGCAGAGGTCCGCGTCCAGCACCACCCCCAGATTCTGAACCTGCGATGCCATAATGCTATTTTCTTCTAACTACTTACTCTGCAACAAGGTCAGACTTAGAAATTATGAGGCCGAGGATAAAGACAAAATGTGGGGTGGCGGGGTCGGGCCCTCCAACTTTCCCATGACCCCACCCACTTTCCCACAACCCCACCTACTTCCCTTTGATGATTACAAAGAATTGTCATAAATTATTTTTAACACATCAATACAATGTGCACCAAAGAACATTTAAATCTGTTTTAGATTAAAGGAAGCACAGGAACACAGATAAGGCAATGACTCTTATTTAAAACACATGAGGTCATGCACACAAGAAAAGGGACGAATCAACGATCTGGCCCCTTCTTTCCTTGAGTGTCTCTCACTATTATACTCCTGAGTCCCAACACAGAATTTCAAACATAGATCCAGCTGATCAAACAACCCTCACACAGCCTCAGCACCCCCTTCTGAGCAGGGGTGAGGGACTGAACCTCAAGTCCAGAAACCAGCCACAGCCCTCAACAAGATTTTGTGTGGCCCCTTTCCAATTCCTGGATTTGGGCCTGGATCTTAAACACTTGACCACTGAAAAACCAAGGTTAAAGGAAGTGAGCAGAGATGAAGGCATGCGTACAAGGATAGGGACAGATCCATGATCTAGACCCTTCTTCTCCTGAGCATAGCCCTATTATACCCTCGACCAACACAGAAGTTCAAACATTATTAATTTTAATTATTATTAGCATTAGCATTAGCATTAGCATTAGCATTAGCATTAGCATTTATATAGCGCCAGTGATGTACCTGCCGCTTTACAAAAAAACCCAAGATAGACACGGTCCCTGTCCGAGAGCTTACAATCTAAAAAAAGGGGGAGGGGAGACAGGGAAGGAGGAACAGAGGGAGAGACAAGGGGTGCGACATTCATGAGGATGTGAGAACTCAGGTACACGTTCTTGGCTTGGATAAAACATAGATCAAACAACCCCCATGCAGTCACAGCAGCCTGAAAGCAGGGGTGAGGAACTGAACCTCAGGCCCACAGGCCGAACACAGCCCTTAGCAAGATTTTGTGGCCCCTTTCTAGTTCCTGGATTTGGACTTGGATCTCAAACACCAAAGCACTGAAAAACCGATCAAACATATCAAACACCACCCTCACAGACACAGAACTCCCCAGCACCTTCCCAAACCCTCCCCCAGAAAGCTGCTATTCTCTGCCAAAGCCTCCCACCCCCTGGTGCAGCAGCACAAATGAGCTCAGATTGGGGGAGGAGGTGAAAAGGTATTTTCTTGGCCCTGGGGCCCTTTACCTCAGATGTTGCTGGGCCTGGGCCTCTGGAAGGACGGGTAATCGGTCAGAGTCAGACTTAGGCTGAAAGGCAAGAGGGGACAACCAGATGCAGGAATAGTCTGGTGGGTTTCTTTTCTTCTCAGGCTAGGTAGCTGCTCCCTCCTCCCCTCCAGGAGCCAGGGGGAAAGGGGGTCAGCCATGGGTGGGGGAATATGGGGGGGGGGAGAGGGAGCACACACACCCCCGCTCTCTCTCACACACACACAAACCCTCTCTCTCTCTCTCTCCCGCCCCATCTGTCACTCCCCCCTTCTCCTCGCTCTCGTTCTCCTTCCTTTCACTCACTCTCCTGCCTTTTTTTTCTCATTCTCCCAGTTATCCCTTTCTCTCTCTCTCCACCTCTCTTCCTCCCTTTTTCATTCTATCCCTTTTTCTCTTCCCCCTTTCTCTTTCTTCCCCATTCTCTCTCTCACTAACTCTCCCCTTTCTCATTCCCCCACCTCTCTCTCGCCCTCTCTCTCTCTCTGCCCTTTCTCTACACCATTTCTCTTTTTTCTCACAACCCCAGCCCTTTCTTTTTCTCTCACTCTCTCCCTTCCTCCCCACTTTCTCTCACTCCCCCTTTCTTTCTCTCTCACCCTCCCCGTCCCCGTAAGAAGACGAGCCGCCGCATTCTGCACCAGCTGCAGCCTCCGGGCCAAGAACAAGGGAAGCCCCACGTAGAGCGCGTTGCAGTAGTCGAGCCGCGAGGTGACGAAGGCATGGATGAGGGAGGCCAGGTCCGGGCCAGAGACATACGGACGCAGCCTACGTACCAGATAAAGCTGGCGGAAGGCAGCCTTAGCGACTGCCTCCACCTGCCGCTCCAGCCGCAGGTCTGCGTCCAATATGACCCCCAGACTCCGGACCTGCTGAGCTACAGGGGGGCAAACCCCCCCAACCAGGGGGGCCACCACCCCCTTCGCCCTCCCCACCACCATCACCTCCGTCTTATCTGGGTTGAGCTTCAGTCTGCTCCGCCGCATCCAATCCGCCACGGCCTCCAAACATTGGGATAGCACCGAGACAGCAGGGTCTGGGTCAGTAGAAAACGAGAGGTACAGCTGAGTATCATCAGCATACTGGTGACATCGCACCCCGAACCCTCTCACGACCTCCCCCAAGGGCTGCATATAGATGTTAAATAATAATGGAGACAAGATCGATCCCTGCGGAACGCCACACGGTAAGGCGCGGGGGCTCGATGTTTCCTCCCCCAACACCACCCGCTGGCTCCTCCCCGAGAGGAATGAACGGAACCATTCAAGAACAGTCCCGTCCAGACCCCCCCGGTCACGCAGTCGTCTCAACAGCAGCCCATGGTCCACGGTGTCAAAAGCGGCCGAGAGATCGAGCAGGATGAGAAATGTCGAACATCCCGCATCCATCTCCCGGCGGAGGTCGTCCACCAAGGCCACCAACGCCGTCTCGGTGCCATAGCCGGGGCGGAACCCAGATTGAAAAGGGTCAAGGAGCCCGATGTTATCTAGATGACCCTGGAGCTGGAGCGCCACTGCCCGCTCAATAACCTTCCCTAAAAAGGGAAGGTTAGAGACAGGTCGGTAGCTGGCGAGCGCGTCTACGTCCAACGATGGTTTTTTCAGCAGGGGGCGCACCACAGCCTCTTTTAAGCAAGGCGACAACCTCCCCTGCCGAAGGGACGCATTCACCACCCTCGCCAGCACCGTCCCCAACGTCTCCCCGGAAGCTTTTATTAACCAGGACGGGCACGGATCTAGTTGACAACACGTGGCCCTCACAGACCCCAGGACATCCACCACATCGGCCGGCGTCACTTCCCGAAACTCACCCCATAAAGATGGACCAGACGGACCCTCCGCCCCCCCGCGCTCTTCCCCTACTGCTATCAACCCAGCTTCGAAGTCGGCCTGAATCCGAGCAATCTTGTCTGCGAAGTAGATAACAAACTCCTCACAGCGGGCCCGGGACAAGTCCCCATCCAGGGACTTGGAGGCATGGGTATGGCTTGGAGGATTGGAGTGGAGTTTTTAAGGGGATTTTTATACAGGGGTGGGGTATATGCCATAAGCCGCCCTGAGCCTAAGGGGAAGGGTAGGAATAAATAAAATTTCTAAGACCATCTCTGGTAGCAGACTTCACCATTTTGATCTCAAAAGTATTGTCGCAAAAGAATAGTTATACATTTGTCAATAGAAATTAATGTGGCTCTTTGTTGTTGTCCTTAACTAACCATAAAAGTTTTGGATAATGTGCATATCGCTCAGTCCAGGGAAGACTGAGGTGATGATGGTGGGAAGAGGCAGCCAATACGAGGATGCCCTTGCCTCCTTTGGGCCCCTGAATGTGGCTGGGGTTCGGGTAGAGGTAGTGGGCCAGGTAAAGCACTTGGACATCATTTTCAACCATGCTCTCTCCGTGACAGCCCTGGTGTCAGATGTGGTTTGGAAATACTTTTTCCAGCTACACAATTTACGTAAGTTATACCCTTATTTATCCCAGGCTGACCTTGCAACAGTAACCCATGTCCTGGTGACTACGAAGCTTGGCTTTTGTAACTTCCTTTTCTACAGGCTGCCAGCAGTGCTTATGCATCTCTTGCATGCATAATGCAGCATATTTACATTGCGGCAGTCCGGCTGCTTACTAGTTTAGGTAGCCATGATCATTTTACACCAACCTTGCGTTCTCTGCATTGGCTGCCTGTGGAGCAACAGATTGAGTTTAAGATCATGGTGCTGGTTTTTAGGACCCTGGACTGTTTAGGCCCTGGCTACATTTGAGACCTACTTCTGGAACCTTACACTGATAGGTATGTGCACTCAGGAACCACCTGCTGTTTGGGGGTTCCGCCATAGCATCTGAAGTCGGCAAGCGATTGGGCTTCTGCTGTGGTGGGCCCCTCTGTGTAGAACTCCCTCCCTCTGGATATTTATTTCAGTTCTTCCCTCCTTACCTTTAAAAAGCACCTGAAAACGTATTTATTCTCTAGGTACTTTTAAGATGCACAGATGGTTTCCCCTCAATGACCCCCACATTACACCAGTGCTCAAGACTCTGCACTGGCTGCCGATAGTCTTCTGGGCCCAATTCAAGGTGTTGTTTTTGACCTGTAAAGATTATACAGCCTTGACCTGACTTACCTGAAGGATCGCCTCACTCCTCGTACCCTGGACTGACCTCTGCGGTCCCCTGGGAGTACCCGTCTCAAGGTCCCCTGAGTGGTCTGGGGAGCCACTATGGAGAAGGTGTTCTGGGTGGCCACAACTAGGCTGTGGAACTCCCTCCCAGCCAAGGCTCGGTTGGCCCCGGATCTCCCTTCCTGCCACTGTATGTGTGACTGTTCCGCCTGGCTTTTGGCGAGGGAGATGGGGTGTAGGGTGGGGTGTGTGGGTTAGGGTTGGGGGTGGGGTTTGGTCCTGTTTTCCTTCTTTTTTATTGTATTATGGATTTTATGTGTTTTGATGAAGTGTGCTGCCCCGGGCAGCCTGGAGCCGGAGAGGCGGGATAGAAAATTGTTTAAATAAATAGATAAATAAATAAATAAATTTACTTTGTCCTCCCTTTTTTCCTACCCCACTTTCAATTTTTAATAACCATTTTAAATTGTTTTTAACTTTTTGTATGTATGTTTTCGTGAAGCGCTCCAAGTGCCATGTAGGGCAGGGGGCGCTATAAAAATAAAATTATTGTAATATTCTCTTTTCTATGCATGTCAACATGTAGATCAAATACTACATATTCTGCATTCCGGATACAGGACCAGACACCAGTGGATATAAATTGGCATTGCATTGGCTAAAATCATTGGATCTTCCCTCTTTGTAACAGCTGATAAACTGGTCTGCAGTTGTTAATACAAAGAAGAGAAGAACCCAGCTCAGTCCCCTACAGTTTTATGGAGTCATTTTTAAAAAAATAAATGTTCATTTATGAAGCATGCAGAGAAAAATACAAAAGGGAAAGAGGTAATTTAGGTTAAAAGGTGTCATTTTGATGTGGTATTTTTTTTCTGACTACAAAACCACTTTAAATGTTTACAGCGCTACAGTGTCACTTATCCAGATTTATTGAGTATGGAATAATACAGGCAGAGTGACTGGATTAATGCACTGGAGGGCTAGAGTCAGGAGTTTACCGCTGCCTACTCTCTGGTACTACAGTTGAATTTAGTTGTGCATGCAGGATCAAATGAAAGCTGTACAGAACGTTCACTTTTCTGATTTGAACAGAGCAGACAAAGAATTCTCCTTGGAGAAATTCCCCCTGGGGAAAATAAAGCTAGAGATTTAGAAATTCTATGGCAGTGCAGTACTGAGCAGATGCTAGGTGATGACAAAAATTAACTAACTCCTTGGTAGGAAGGGCTGAAGTGGTGCCTTCTGGAGTCAATTTGTTTTCTGAGTCAGAGCAGCAAGAGCTTGCTCATACCTTAATGAAACCTTTTTTAAAAAAAATAATCTATTAAGTGATCGTCTGAACCACTAAATTTGAGTCTCCAAGTTTTCTGTTCCGTTCACAATCTGAACCTAACTAGGCTTGTGCATTTGGGTTTCGATAACACACAGACAAAATACACAAAATGTCCTTTTCAGCTCCCATATTGAGAACACAAAAACGCCCTGCAATTTCTGAGTTTGTTTTTAGTGTGCTTTGTACTTTTCAATTTCCACTTCCTTTTCACTTCCCACTTTCAGTTTCCAACCACACCCACTTTCTGAGCATTGTGATCTCACTACACCCAGAAAGTCAGCGTGGCTGGATTCGAAAGGGCTAGAACAGCATCTTTGCTGTGTACCTTTCTGACATGTGCGCATCCTTTTCCAATTGCTGTGCGACATGATGCTTGGAAAGGGGTGGGACCACATCAGAAAGGGGTGAGGACAGGGTGATTCCCCCCAAAAGTAAAGTCTGCTGTATCCCATGAGGACACAGGCCTTTTTTACATAGCCCCCGCAAAGTGGGTGGGAGGGTGTCTGTGGGTGCGCCCAGTGGGTGGGCATGGTGTGCATACGGGCGCGCACACATCCCCATGCACCCCCCACTCATCTGTGGGTGGGGATAGTTTACTCCTTGCTAATTGACTGTATGGCAGGAAGACAGACAGCCCCTTCTCCTATTCCATTCTGGACCTTGGGTACAACAGAACTATCCAGAGCAAAGAGAGATCTTGCCTGTGCAGGGGACAGAGTCTTTTCACTGGCCAGTTCACAGTCATGCAATGATGGCGTGAACTCCCATAGAAACTAAAGGCACCTTTAAACACAACGGAAGGAAGTGGCTGAAAGTGTGTTGATACCATTGTTCAAATAAAATTAAAATGTATTTATTCAGCGGCTGATCAAAGATCATAGCCGCAAACCAAGCTACAACATAAGCTAGATACATGAAAATACAGTGCACAAGATAGACTAAATACATAAAAAATACAATGAACAACAGAATAGAACTGATACAGGTAGGCCCGGGCCAAGTCACGTATGCCATAGTCAGAATAAATAAAACACAAAAACAACCAAAACCACTATGAACATTGCATACCAGCAGAGTGGCTATGGTGTTATTTGCTAATCCCCCCGAAATATCATACCAATAATAAACACAAGGCGCCTTGCTCTTTCGCGGGGTTTACTGTGGCCCTGGAGGCCCCCCCTACCCTAAGAGGGCTGGTAGCCTGGAAAAGCCATCTTTCTTTTCTGGGTGACCACCATGGCTCCAAAGGTCGCCACCGCTCTAGAGCGGGGGGAATCATCACCCCTCAGAAACATGCACACCTTCTGGTCCTCCAAGAAGTATCTTGGCATTGACATAATGAAGTCCCCCAGGAATTTCTCCCTCAGGTGTCTATAACTGGGGCAAGAAAGTAGCATGTGTGCGATTGTCTCTGGAACCGCCAGGTTACACGAGTGGCATAATCTTAGATTCCACAGGATCCCAGCATATCTCCCCTCAACTGCAGCTAAGGGGAACGAGTTACAGCGGAGGAGCACCATGGCCTTCCTCTCATGTTCGTTCACCCAGTTGGTATAGGCAGGTGGAATCATAATTGGCAGAAAGAAATTGTAAAGCAGAGCTACTCTTTGAGCCACTGCCTGTTCAAGTTGAATCTCCTGGTCCAATAGACGCTGCTTGATTAACCAACAGGCTTGTTTGAACTCCATGGCTCTCAGAGCATCCTTCACCAGGCCCAGACTAAGGTAATGCTTTTCGATAGCTTCCGCCCAGGCCTCGGTGCTCTTATTCCCTACAATATGAAATATGATACAGGAGGGAGTGGTCCATAGGGGGATAAATAGCTACTTTCAGCCAGAACTTTAAAAAGGCCAACATGGCCTGGACCCTAATGGAACACACTACCATTTCTGCTCGCATAATCACCTGCGGGGTCCCTTTTGGAAGTACCAGAATAGAACGCAGAAGCAAGTTCTGGGGGGGTCTCCAAGGAGGCCAGTATTGCCTGGCCCCAAACAGCTACAGCGTATAGTAACTGGGCTATAACTTGGGCCTTAAAAAGACATAATGCTGGCTGAATCAATCTCCCCCCTTGTGCAAACAATAATCTAATCAGGGCTTTTACAGACTTCTGCACCTGGGCCAGGGCTGCCCTCAGATGGGAGATCCAGCTACCAGAGGCAGAGAAAACGACACCCAGATATTTGAACAGGTGAACCTGTTCAATCTCTTCCTCACCAATAAGCCACCGGTGGGGGAAACTAGAGCGGCCAACTACCAGAACCTTCGGTTTTTTAAAATTTATTTTCAGGTTCTCTTGTGAACAGTACCGGGCGAACCGCTGCATGCTTCGCCTCAGGTCCACCTGGGACCTGGATAGCAAAATGGTATCATCCACATAAAGCAACAGGAACAGTCATCTGTTACCCAATATCGGGGAATGGTGGTTCTCACAAGCCATAAACGGCACCAGATCATTAATATAAAAATTAAAGAGTGTCAGGGCTAGCAAACATCTCTGGCGCACCCCCCTCTTCACTGGAATGGCCTTTGAGAGGGGATGCCCTGGCATAGGGCGGACCTGCAATGAGTTGTTCTCGTGCAGTTTCACCATCAGAAAAAGGAGGTGGCCATCATTAGGTGTGCCTCTCAGCTTAAGCCATAGGCGTTCTCTGTCGATGGTATCAAGGGCCGCCCTGAGGTCGACAAAACAGCAGTATAACAGGGACTTTGTTCGTCCCAGAGCATATTTTGAGATCAAGAGCCTGAGGGCAAACACATGATCTATGGTTGATTGCCCTGCTCTAAAATCTGCCTGTTCTGGATGGATCACACCACTTGCCCCCCACCAGCCCTGATATTTACCCAACAGAAATTTTGCATATAGCTTGCCGACGATGGACAAGAGGCTGATTGGCCTGTAGTTGGCCAGGTCCAGGGGGTCTCCCTTTTTAAAGATAGGGACCACCAGGCTCCGAACCCAATACTTGGGGATCTCACCTGTCCGGTTAATCATAGAATAATAACGGGACCAACACAGCAGCCCACCTGTCCGGCTTGGATCTCAAAAGTTCGGCGGGAATAAGATCAGCTCCCGGTGCCTTACCCATCTTAAGAGAGGTCATCAGATTGATTATTTCTAGTTCAGTAACTGGGGGCCATTCCTCAAACCTGTCCCCAGGGGGTAGCTCCAATGCCAAGTAAGGGGACTGGGGTCGCATAAACAGCCCCTCAAAATGGGACTGCCACTCCAACATTGAGGGCATAACTTCCTGGTTAGTCTTAGCAGGGTGCAACGCACCTGATATCAAAGCCCAGAATTTCCTAGTGTCTTTTGCCCCTACGGCTTGATGTAACTGTACCCATTTAGACTTGCAATACGCCATCTTTTTCCGCTTTAACAAACAGCGGTAAGCATTCCTCTCAAAACTCGCCCGCCGCCTGTTTTCACTTGAGGGAGCCCGCTTCATTGCCTAATTACACACGCCAGGACTTTCCTTGCCCTAAGGCAATGTTTGTCAAATCAACCCCCTAAATGCTGGATAGTGGCCATATTTGGGCCGTTAATAGCCAGAACTGGATGAAAGAGGTCGACTAGGGCCTCATATCCTGGGATCACATTCCCTGGCTGGCCTAAAGAAATTTGTTGGCACAGGGCCAGCGAGACCTCTGAACTCAAAAGCGTCTCGCATTTCGTTTGTAAAGCCAGGGACCATTTTCTGCACCGCCAACCCAAAATTTCCTGGCCAAGGGGTGGCTCATTATCAGGCAGCTGTGGACCCTGCACCACCGGGCAAAAAGCTCTAATCGTCAAGGCCAGGGGGGAGTGCTCCGTTTCTAGTACCAACAAGATTCCTCATTCCAGGGCACCAGACAAGTGGTGTTCCTGGATCAGGAAATAATAGATCACACTCGCCCCTAGCCTTGAATGGAAGGTAAATTTACCCTCCAAATCCCTGGGCACCAGACCATTCAAGATCACCAGATCCAGCTCCTTCAGCGAATGTTGAAAAACAAGAGCCCTAGGGCAGGAAGTCCTATCCCTTGACGAGTGAATGTTGTTAAAAGGGGGTATTATTGTTTCGTCCAAACACACCACACTGCCGTCAGCTACTGGGTTACCCATGCGGGTGTTAAAGTCACCACCCACAATTAGGGTGGGTCCATGGATATTTCGTATAGGCCTCCTTAATCGCTTTCCCCATCAGGTCCCAGATCTCCACCACATAATAGACAGAAGTACCTGGTGGAACACATATGTTGGCCACCAAGAAGTCCCTCCCCGCCAGAGTGGAACAGAACCATAGGACAAATTGGGCCTCAAGAGAGTCCAACAGTATAACCTTTGGGCACAATGAAGATCGAACCATAAGGGCCAAACCCCCACTATTCCCCCTTTAGATATAAAATATTTTGCGTATGAAACATACACCATAAACCCTGGGTAAGAGATTGGTACATCAACCCAGGTTTCCTGCAGGAGGAGGACATCACAGGACCTGGCCAAAAATTTGAAATTCAGGCCCTGGGAATGCTCCCTCCAACCTGCAATATTTCAGCTTATAATAGTTAATGCACCTGCCCCACCTCCGGCCACTCAGTCATCCTGAGGGGCCGAGCAACCCCCCATTGTATTCACCATTGTATTGCCACATGCGTTTCCCCATGTTTAATACATTGCAGTACTTTGACACAATGGCTGCCTTTCCATATCCAGAGGCTAATCAAAGTCCTGCCTGCCCCACACCAGAAACTCTCCTTGCAGAAGCAGTCCCATTGAATTATGGGAGTTGTACTCTATGCAGAACAGCGGTTGGGAGGCACTATAGCATTAGCTACTCTGATGAGGACAAGTTACAACAGCAAAGCTGAGGGACTAAGGGGACAGTTGCATCTCCCCCAAAGTCCTACTTGCTGATCCCCAAAGCCCATCCCCAATCCTCTCCATGATCTATCACATGAAATTACATGGAAAAGTTTAACTAAATAGCATCTCTCTCATGCACGTGTACACACTTGGCATGCTTCCCCTGCTTTCTGTGGGTGCCGTTTAGTCCCACATCTGGAAATGTAACAGCAGCTGCCCTGACACCCTTCTACCACCACTGCCAAAATGGAAAGGGGGGTGGGGTGGGGTTCTCTGTGTCCCAAACAAAGATACTGTCCACCCATTATTTTCCTCCCAGTTTTTTATTAAGATTAGCTGTCATGGGAATGGTATAATCCTCAAAATATTTATTTTCAATGAGGAATGACCACCAGCAGCAGAGGAAATCTTAGGCCTTTTTAATATGACCCCCACAGAGTGGGGGGAGGGGGGTCCATGGGCGTGCCAGTGAATGCACAGTGGGTGTACACGCTTCCCCTTGCACCTCCCACTCATTCCTATGCATGGAGCAACCACCGTTTCCCCCGGTTGCTCCATGCGTGGGGAGGAATGGGGATACGTGTTAGGCAGGAGCGCGCCCGCACCCCCACTCACCGTGCATGCCCATGTCGCATCCTTCACACAGGCCTCTCCTACTCATGACTATGCAGATTTCTGTGTGTTCATGAGTGGGAGAGGCGTGTGTAAAAAGAACCTTAGAATGAGGACGGTATTTCTAATAAAATGTGTGCTCTCCAGCCCAGACTGGCCAAAGAAAATGTGTTTAGACATTTTCCAGAAGGCATCAGCAGGTTTAATTTTAAAAGGGCAGATCATCAGACTGTAATGAAATAAGTAAGGGTTGGGATTTTGTTCTTGATAAGGTTAACACAATTTAGGAAGGTAGGAAAGACAAGAGCATTCTGTGATCTTCTGTCCTGGTTTTTAATAACCAAATACTAACAAAAACTGAGGCAAAGCAGCCAGCTGCTTCTTTTCAAAACACCTCACTTGCTATGTGCTAAGTGTCTGGAGAGCAATATCATAGGGATGTACGAATGCGGTTTGGAAGTTCAGAGTTCGGACCGAACTTGAATAGTTCGATCAACCGAACCGAACTTTCGAACCGAACTCGAATTCAACCGAACTGTTCGGTCAAATTCAGACCAGTTCGGAAGGCCAAAAAAACCTGGTTTGGAATGTACGAACTTGGTTCGGAAGTTCGGAATTCGACCGAACTCAAATAGTTCAGTCAACCAAACCAAATTTTTGAACCGAACTAGATTTTTGAACTGAACCAAACCAAACCAAACCAAATTTCCAAATTCGGTTCTGTTCGCACATCCCTACAATATTGGCTGCAGCCACATGCAGATGGGTGGAGAGATGCTTTCAGGAGAAAAGGAGAGAGAGCTCATTCCCCTAATGTTGCAATAGGAATAAGAAATTAATTCCCAAGAGAGCAACACTATTAATTATTATTATTAATAATAAACAAAAACCCAACACCACCACCACCTCCAAACCTTAAAATACACGGGAGTTTAAAAAAAGGAAAATAAAAAAAACATCGGCCACAATCGTAAACATACTTGTTAGTAGGGAAGTGCATTCAGGGTTTTGATAAAACCCAAATAAACGAGTAAAAAACCTTTTCAGCTTCCATATTTGAAACACAAATACTAGGTCTGTGTTTTGGGGTTTCAAATGAACCTAACATTTCCCCCAAAATGTAATATCTGGGCCCCGAAAACTGCAGCACATATCCCCATCTTGGAGCTGGGTTGCTCTCTGACTCTGAGCTTAGCCGTCTGCTTGAGGAGCCTGTAGTGAGCCCTCCCTGCCTGCACGGACTGCTGCTTTCTCAGAACTGCAGTCCCTGGCAGTGCAGCCAAGCCTAGTCTGTCAGGAACCTCTTCAACTGGACTCCCCAGAGGCTCCTTTCTCGGCAGCTGTACCACATTGCCAAAAAAGAGTGACCCAGTTGAACCTTCTGCAAGGCTCTGGGGCTAGTGTTGAAGCAGCAACTCCTTTTTCTGTGCTGATATTTCATTCCGCCATTTCAGAATTGTCCACAACTTTCTACAGCTTTTCCGCTGGCATTTCGCTAATTCCGCGCTCTTTGTTTTGTGACATCAGAATTATCAGAAAGTGTTGTAAGTGTTGGAATAATCTCAGAAAGTGTTGGAATAAACATTGTTCTGCTACTTTCACACCCTGACCACATGTCGGAAAGTGCCGGAGGAAATTGCAGAAGATCACAGACAAAAGTAGTGGAATGAATATCTTTATCACACTGTGCCACTCACTGCAGAAGATCTCTTTCCGTCAGAAACAGCTACTGCAGCGGCTTGCCGTTTCAGCCCTAGCTACGGGCTTCCACATTGGTGGACGCGCTCCCAGCTGCCTGTAAGAGCTAGTCACAACCCCAGTCTCATCAGAGCAGCTCACAGCAACTCTACCTACTCCTCCTGGCTCTTGTACCTCTTCTTTTCTTCCTCATCCTCCTTGGTACCTTCTGACTGACTCCCTAGCTCAACCTCTGCTTCGGTTCTGACCCCAACTGGCTCACCTCCTCTGAACACCTCGTGCCTCTGACTGACTGACTCCCTGGTTTGATTCCTGCTTTGGCTCTGATCCTGCAACAACTCATCCACCAGTCCTGACCCTGCCATGCCTCATTCATAGGCCTCAGTCCTGCAAGGGACCTAACTTTACAGCCCTTACCTGCAAGCAGCCCCTGTCCCGGCAGCCCTTACATAGCCCGGAAGAGGCCACCCAGGGAGAAATTGTGAGGTTTTTGGCAGCCTCATTCCCCCCTCCCCAGGCCAGCGACACCTCCCACAAGCCAGTGACCTCTCCCCTGACCCAGCCCCATATCCCATTCCCACCTAGGGATCCCCACTTTCCACAAGCCAGTAACTCCCCTCTGAGACAGAAGCCACTCCCTCCCAAGCCAGAATCATGTGTCATTCTCACTTCCCAGAGACCACCTCCCTGATGCAGCTCCATGTCCCAATTCTCCTCCCCAATCCAGCAACCTCCCCTGAGCCTAGTCCCATGTCTGATTCCCCCCAAGCCACTGGCCATTCCCAATTAAGCACAAATATAAAATATAGGAATTTGGGGGCGATGTAGATCAACCTTGCTGTATATTTTTTTAAATTGCTAACATATCCTCCCAGACCCAAAAGTAAATAAATAAAATGCCTCATGTGGGACCTATGGCAGAAGATTGCTGTTCTGGTTACAACCAGTAGAGGGCAAAACATATGCAGGCTCACAAGCACTAACAGTACATTTAGATTTTAACAAAGATAGTTTGAGTTTTAATTCCAGCAATCTTCTACAGTCAAATCAAAACCAACAAGAATAAATCAAATCATCATGTCTCTTAGTTTAGCATCTTCTAAGATTCCAAATTGAATTGTGAGGCCAATGCCAATCAGGCAAATGGGATGAGGTAACTACTTAAAGAGATCAAATACTTCATTACAGTAGCTGAGTCACATTCAATTTGAAAAAGGCTAGAACTTTAATTCTTACAATCCTCAAAGCTTGAAATGGGTGATGAGATGCTGATGCTTTTTAAAAAAAGGCACAGCACATAGTCGGCATCAAAAAGATTTATCCCGCACTTCCAATCACAACTTAACCATACAAAACAACGATTTAATGCCAACCTCTAAATTAAAGCTGGTGTTTTCTCATACAACTTTCAATATTATCATCTTGCATAAAACCTATTATTATGTCATTATGCACTAACAATCATTGAGATGACTAGGAATTTGTTTTAGCCTTTTAGATGTGTTTTGTACAGCAGCCAAAAATAATGCTTTTCAAATCAGAACAATGTGGAAATGAGTTTCTATAGGATCTCCAATTTAACGCCAGTGTCTGAGTATGGTATTTCAACTCTCCTGTTGTACATTAGTCTGAATTCAGGACTAGTCACACAAACAGATATGAGAAGCCTTGGAAAATAGGTGAGGTGAGAGAAGACTGGAAATGGGCAAATGCTATTCCTATTGTTCCTATCTTTAAAAGGAGGAAAGGAACAGGATCCAAGAAATTATAGACCAGCCAGCCTAACTTCAATACCAGGGAAGATACTAGAACAGATTATAAAACAATCAGTCTGTAAAGCACCTTGATGTCAATTAAGTGATTGCTCATAGTCAGTATGGATTTGTCAGGAAAAAAGTCATGCCAGACTAATCTTGTCTCCTTTTTTTGACAGAGTAACTAGTTTAGTGGATGAGAGGAATGCTGTGGGCACAATATATCTTGATTTCAGCAAAAGGTTTGACAAAGTTTCACACAAGATCCTCATTTACAAGCTTGTGCAGCATGGGTTTTAAAACACAACAAGGTGGAGTCACGGCTGGTTGAAGAACAGTATGCAAAAAGTGATCATCAGTGGCACATTATCAAACTAGAAGGAGGTACTGGATAAGGTGCTGGGAAGCCAAGGTTTGAATCCCAAAGTAGCCATGAACTCACTGAATTCAGACCTTGGGCAAGTCACAACCTCTCAGCCTAGAGAGCCAGTGTGGTTTAGTGAATAAGGTGCTGGACTTTACTCTAGAAAGACAAGGTTCAAATCCTGACACAGCCATGGACTCACTGGGTGGCCTTGAGCAAGTCACAACCTCTCAGCCTCAGTTCCCGCATCTGGGGGGGGTGGGGAAGGGAATATCCATCTCTCCCTGTGTTCCTCTCACCCGTGTCCATCTTAGATTGTAAGCCCACTGGGCAGGGACCTGTCTCCAAAACATGTGACTGTAAAGTGCTGTGTATGGCTAGTAGTGCTATAGAAATGATAAGACCACAAATACAGCATTTCTTTTTGTGGTTAATCACAAAACCCCATCATCTTGCATGACTAATTCATTTTCCGGCAAAACACAGGAAACAGGAAGTAGAACTCTCCTGAGATAAATGCAGAACTATCAAACTTGTTAAAGGGACTGTATGTCACAAGACCAAGTCCTAAAACTAAAGTATCCTGAGTATGTTCTTTGATAAAAAGTGGATGGAGTTCAGTAAACTCTGATTTCCGACAGCCAGTACTGCAGTAATGCTTTGTCAGCATGCTTCTCCAGCTGGTGTCCTCAGCTTCCACTGAACTGTAAGTTGAGAGGACTCAGCACCTCACAATCTCAGATCCCTAACATTAGCAAAGTTACTTGAGAAGAGCTTTGGACTAAGAAATAGCAAGGGTTTCTTAAATGTATGTTGGACCCTTGACAGCTGGACACTAATGTAGGAGGATCTCATGAAGTTAAAACAAGACAGGCACCAATGCAAATGGACACTAATTCATTTGCTAACGATCAACATCAACCATAGGGGCAGCCGGCAGTGGTTTCATGTCCTTTCATCAAGAGAGAGAGACAGGGCCTATTTAAATGTTTTAATTGTTGGGAGAGAAATGGATTTGCTTTTATCGGATCAATATTACTTTGACCAAGAATCAATTAAACTGACAAGGCTGCTACTATTGAAGTAAGTAGGGGGCTTAATTAAATTCCATTATATAGACAATACATGGTATAGAAAGCGAATGAGCATACAAGGGCCATCCTATTTCGTAGGTGGATGGTAACCGAGTTAGGAACAAGTTCTAAATACGAACACTAGAGCATTAACGTTTTCCTTGGAATCATACAGTGCATCAAAACAAAAACCAGAACTGCTGGCTGATCCATTCCAGTGCAGTACATTTTTCCTTTTGATGTGGACAGCTATTCATATCTGCTGCGACAAAAGGATATCATATAAGGGCACCCTTCTATTATCTGGGGGTACTTTTTGAACATTATGTTCACCACATAGCCATGGTCCTAAATCTACATTTGTGTGTTCATATGAACAGGCAAACACTTCTATGGTCTGGACACATGGTAAATCTGAGCAGTTGCTGCTCAAAAAACTAGAGGAACTGCAATTGTTTGTTTCTGGGTGTCTCAGACCCAGTGTAACATATGAATGGTCCCTCTGGTTTCTCCTTAGTTGGGACGGCTGAGAGTATATTGTGGGGCTCAAGTGAACAGGGGAAGACAAAATCGACTTTTCCCCAAGGTTTGACCAAGGCTCGGTTATTGGGATTCAAGTCGACACGTGGCATGGAACTCTCATTTTCTCCAAGAACAAGAAATGCAGTGGCAGCTATCAAACTGCAGGAGATGAAATTTTCTTCCACTTGCTCTGGTGCAGAGACTGAGCAGGGAAGGCTATGGAGTATAGGGGGTTTGGAGGGAATGGGAGGGTTGGGAGTTGTCAGAGGGGATGATAGAAGTTGGGGAATGAGCTAGGCATGTATGGGGGAGATGAGCAGAGTATGAATTATGTATGTGTTCCTTATGTGTATTTCTTTATTTTTAATATGTTGTGAGCCACCCTGAGCCTTCAGGGATAGGGTGGCATATAAATAATAAACAAACACAAACACAACACCACCACCACCAGTGGGACGTCACTGAGAGCATTTTGCCCCTGAATAACTTGATCACAGCAACAGGAGAACTGGCTTGGAGCACCCACAGCAGTGCCACCTCCAGCTCCCATTGTGGGTTCTCCCCGACCAAGTCTGTCATAAGCAGTGTGCCGCATAGGTTGGAGAAATGCCACATGTTCTAGGCCTTGTGTAAAAACCCAGCTATGAAATTTCATATGCGTGCTCCTCGCAAGTCATACGTGACAGTTCTCTGAGCAACCAACGTTAGCAATAGCACCAAGAACAGCTTTGTCTGTGTTCTCTGTGGATTGGATTACTATATGCAGCTTCTGAATAAACACAGGCTGCAATTTCATTAATGCAGCTCCTTCCCAAACTATCAGCCACTTAGTTTATGCAGGGCTTGCTCACAGGAAGACTTTTGTGGAGATAACTGCCTCCTAACTTCTTTTAACCTTTTCTTCAATCACATAACCACGGGGTTAAAACCAGGTACAAGCAACAATAAACAAAGCTTCCTTGAATGTGAAGCAAGGGTGGAAGGGTTAGGGGAGACTTTAGTTCAATTCTAAACTGATTGCTGGAAATTATTGCCCAGAATCAAGCAGTAGCCTGCTGGTAACTTTCAAAAAGAAACACTCCTTGAGCAAGACACCTAACACGGGAGACCTGTTTTTCAAACTGAAACACTTCAGATCATATAGCCAGAAGCGTCTATCACTCCAGTCTCCTGACGTGATGTCTGTTCCATTTTTATTTCCCCTGGGCTGTTTTGTTCACTGAGGCAAGTAATTAGAGTGCCAAATAACAGGGCCAAAGTTCCAAATTAACTTTCAATATTATCATCCCATTGCCAGTGGCTAAAACAATGGTAACAATGAGGAATCTATATTCTTCCTTGCTAACCATCTATTAAAAGAAATGATTCAGTAAGAATCAGCCTCAGATTCCTTGCTCTCAAATGTGCCCTTTTTTCTGCAATTCATACACAGCTCTAAGTGACTTACAGCTTCCCCTGGCTTTACAGCTTGTCTCCTAATTGCTCAGTGCTTCAGTCCCCACATATCTCACCCCCAGCATCTCTTTCAGCATCAAGTTAGAGACGTCTAACTGACTTATTGGTGGCATGATGCCAGTGCTTTCATCTGACATTAAGTTAACAGTTGATGAATGATCCCCAAAGGCTGCTTGTTTATTTTGATTCTCTTAGAGCTAGCTTTGTTACATAGGATAGATTTTGGGTTTTTTTTTAGGGCTGAAGCAAATATTCAAAGCAAACTTTAAATTTATTGAATTTGAAGCATTTGGACATTTGGACTTAAAAAAATTCATTGTTCATTTCTGAAAATATCTCCCTCCCCTCCCCCCAGCTCACAGTTCTTTGGTGTTCATTGCTTGTTCATTTATTGGTTGGTTGGTTGGTTGACTGGTGGTTTGTAGTTAACCCACGTCACACAATGGATGTTTTTACACACACATTTCTTCTGCATGTTTGCTGTTACATCCTGAACTTTCTGTGTGTCTAAATCACTCACCCAGATCTTAAACATCTGGCTCTTTATTATTATTAACAAGCATTTATATAGCGCAAGCAATGTACCTGGCGCTTTGCAAAGTAATTGAATAGACATGGTCTTTGAACCTTTGCATAGAACTTCTCCCAGAACTTGTGTGTGTAAAAATTTCTGCTTTGCTCCAGGCAGCTGTGGTCACTTGGTTTCCATGGCAGCCCCTCACGTCTACAGCTGCAACTATTTTAGACTGCCTCAGGGCAGTGTTTGCATGAAGAATGCATCCAGGAACTGCCTCAGGGCAGTGTGTGTGTGAAGAATGCATCCAGAACTTAATTGTGGACTTGTAAACCCAGGAGATTGAAAGACCAGCACTTTAAGGTGCATGTAAAAATGCTCAACAGTGAAAATGCTGAACACTGTGAACACAGAACAAAATGAACAACTATGGGAATGCACAACCATTGAAGTGATAGATCTGATGAGCTTCACAATGGTTGTGAATTCAAATTCAGATATCCTGAATGCCCAAATTGGGTGCTTGAGTGCATGAGTTCAAAAAAACACTATTGGTTTTAGCTATACTTTTTTTCTATTTTAGACCCATATTTTAAAATAGTTCAAATCCTGTTTTGTGTGTTTGTCTCTCAAATTCTTGCTCAAATACTAAAGTGATAATAAAGTTTAAAAAAAAAAAAAATTTGTCCCAATCCTGGATTTTTATATCCATGTAATGTATATGTAATTTATATACTACGTATGAGGTCATCACATGCAACCAAGCATGGCAAGCAATAGGGCTTGACAGTGGGTATGTTTAGATGGACACCTGTTCCGCTCCTGTTCCACCCCACCCTGGGTGACACATGCGTGTACAGGCGGGCCACCCTGGGGTGAGGCAGAGCAGGAATGGAGCAGGTGCTGCCTGTTCTGGGCCAGCTCCACCTGTGGCTCTGGAACATCCCGGATCACTGCAAGCAGAGTGGGCTACTCAAATGTGGAGCACCATCTGAGGGTAGAACAGCAGTCCGGCTACTCACAGAGAAGCCACTGCAGCTCAACTTCTAGCTGGGGGATTATGTGGCCCTAGGTGGGCCACATAAATAGCGGCTATGGGTGCTTTTAGAGACCGATGGCTTCCTTGGTGCTAGCCGTGCCATCCCACTTTGGTCTTTCATTGCCTAGAGAAGCTGGTGGTGAATGGTGATCCGATCTGAGCTCTATGGCACGGGGAGGAGGCACCGCATGGGCAGACTGAGGTCTGCAGCAGTGGCCATCTCTGTTTAAACCTGCCTCAACCAGTGCAGACCTGGGGGCATCCCCAGATCCATCTAAACCCTCCCACTGAGTGTCCTTATTCATGTGACTTCAGAGTTCTGTCATTTATAGTATTTATCGTAGAAGCTCCAGGGTGCACAGTCATGGAGCAGGCTTCCACTGATCTAGGCAGGAACGCAACCAGGATTTTGTTTAGGGTGGCACCATGAACCCTCAAAACTCTGGTAATGATACACTAGCCCTCTCCCTGTCTGGTAAACAGTCTGCCCCTGAATAACTGGCGTTAACTGTCTTCTTCCCTGCTGTCCTTGGACTCCAGCTCTCCTGGGGGGGTGGCTGTTAGGAGCACTAAGCAGGAGCAAAGTGAGGGAGGGGGACCCCAAAGTAAGAGTCTTCTCTGCTCTCCTCCCTCATTGGTTATGGGCCCCCATCTTGTACCCTGCTACTGCTGTTCCTACCACTGCAGCTCTGCACCTCCTCCCTGCTACAGCACCCAACAGCAAAGAGAAGGGAGCTCACCATGGTCTCACCATGATGGGAACTGGGTCCTATAGCCAGCTTGTGGTCAAAGAAAAGGCTCCTAAGTCTAGGCATTATATAAATACATAACAAAGAGACAGTCCCTGCATCAGAAAATTAAGTCTAAATTAGGGATGGGGAAAACTTTTTTGTCTGGGACCAACATTAGCACTTTAAACCTGGCTAGTGGGCTGAACAAAAAGCGGGGGGACTTTTTGCTCCCCATCAATCATCTGCTGAGCAGAAAGCAGCAGTGCCCTCCCAGATGTAGAATCACCAATAGTGGCAGAGTTTGCACACTGGTAGGAAACAGAAGATCCTTCCCTACCAGTCCACCACCCTGAGCCACTATGCTTCTGGCAGCATACTTATGGCTGAAAGTCCGTTTCCAATGGATCCTCCCACTTTGATCTAGGTCCATCACTACATGGACTGGCAGTGATCCATTCCCCGTTCTAATGAAGATAGGCAGTGTTATGCGCTGTCCCTTTAATAAGTTGATAGCTTTGCACCTATCCCAGTCACAAAGAACTCCACTTCCTGTTTCATGTGTTTTACCATAATAGTAAAGAAGCCACCCAAGATGGCTGTGTTGTAACCAGCCTTGGTGGTAGCCATGCCAGCCTGCTTCACCCCCATGTGGACCATCCAACCAAAGACACTGGTGGCACTGGAGTGCCACCAGTGGATCCAGACAGCCAAACCAGGGGCACTGGCCCAAAGTGGATCAGTTGTCCATCTGCGCAGCAACCCCATGTTGCTGCTCCTCTTTTAGTCAGATGTTACCCAGGTCAATGCCACAGAGTTGTGGGCACCAGCCTAGAGCATCATAAGTACATACTTCCGCTGCCAAGGTCATTCACTCTGCCCATCGCTTCGACCACGTGCAGCCTCTCCTCTTCTCTCNACCATGTGCAGCCTCTCCTCTTCTCTCTTCACTGGCTCCCCCTTCCTGAACGTATCCTGTTTAAACTCCTGGTTTTCACGTTCAAATCGCTACACGACCAAGCTCCCCCTTACCTCTTGGACCTAATCTCCCTGCGCACTCCTGCACGCACTCTCTGCTCTTCCTCTGTCCCCTCCCTCACTCTCCCTCATTACTCCTGCTCACCTAACCGCCTTCAACCCTTCTCCCTCACTGCCCACATGCCCGGAATGCCCTCCCTGCCCACATCCGCCTTGTCCCCTCCCTCCGCTCCTTCAAATCCCTCCTCAAGACCCACCTGTTCCTCGCTGCCTTTCCCAATCCCTGCTAGTCATTCCCTTATACCTACTGTCTGCCCGCCTCTGCAGACCGCTGCAACCTGACTGTATCCAAGCCAAGCACATGCACCCGAGTCTTCGCACCTGCTTGAATGTTTGTTTGTCTTCTCCCCTGTCTCTCCCACTGTCCCCCCCACTGTCCCCTCTCCCTGTCTCCCCCTCCTTGTCTTTTAGATTGTAAGCCACAGGCAGGGGCCGTGTCTATTTCTATGTTCTGTACAGCGCCAGGTCACACAACTGGCGCTATATAAATAAAATAATAATAATAATACAAAATTCCATACTGAGTCAGATCAATGGTCCATCAAGCCCAGCATCCTGTTTCTCACAGCAGCCAATCCCGGTCGCATAGGAGAAGTACCAGCAGTCACCAGGGCAATTCATTTCCTGCTGATCACTCCCTTCTCCGAACAGTAAGAGGTCCCCATCTCGTAATCTACTTGGCTAATAGCCATTATTCTCCAAGAACCTATCTAGTCCTTATTTAAAGCCAGCCATAGTACTGCCCCTGACAACCCACTCTGGCAACAAATTCCATAATTTAACTGTGCATTGAATTAAAAAAGACTTTCTTTTATTTGTTTTAAATCTGCCATCAGTTAGTTTTATGGAGTGTCCCCTGGCTTTAGTGCTACTTGAGAGGGTAAATAAACGTTCCCTATCTACTTGTTCCACTCCACTCAAGATTTTCTAAACCTCTATCATATCCCTTCTCAGTCTTCTCTTCTCCAAGCTGAAGAGCCGTAACCTATCAAGCCTCTCTTCGTACGGAAGCTTTCCCAAACCCTTGATCATTTTTGTTGCCCTTCTCTGCACCTCTGCATCAGGTGATCGTCCACAACTCTAAGGTGTGAGCAGGGTGCTCTGCAGGTGGGCCACAGGCTGGGGAAGATTCTGGGTCTATCTGAAGCTGACCCAGGTGGGGCTGCAAGTAGGCGGATGCGGGGATGCACCCCAGGAGCAGCTCTGGGGGCACCTGCGTCAGTGTCTGTCTAAAAGCACCCAATAGAAGAGTCAAGGTGAACTGGATTTAAAGAGGGATAAGAGTGGTATCATATTTGGCCCATGGATCTTTGGTTCCCCTTCCCTAGTCTAACTAAAAGACAAGAAAGGTTGATGCAGGGAGACAGACAGGGGTAACACAGACAATGATAAGGAGTGGACCTTTGACCATCAGTCACCAAGCCATTATCAAGTTTTTTGTAGGTGTCACAGGCAAAGAAGAGTTTGAATCTCACATTCAAAATAAAGGAAAAATAAGTCTTTTTTTTTTTAAGAGACTAAAAAGAAGAGACTCTGCATGACTCTTAGCTGATTGTAGGAAGGGGTAGTCATGAATTTCCTGGGTCCCCTACACCATGGAAGGGACCACATGAGACTGAGGCCTTTTTTAGATGATCGTGGCCGTGGCCGCGCTTGTTTTGAAAAAATTCCGGGAGCTGGGATCAGATGATACACTCCCGGCAATCAGGTGCCTGGAAGTGGGATGCGCATGCTTTTCCAGCCACAATTTGACCGGGTTGAAAAAAATCGACCCGGTCAAATGCGCCCGGAAAAGAGTAATGAAGACAATTCAATGCAAAGTGTTGAAGACAATTCAATGCAAAAATTCATTATAGTAGCTGTAGCACCTATATGGTTCTTTTAGAAAGGGAGCAACAATCCACAAAGCAGCTGTGATGCCTGGTTGGTCACTCACTGACCTATTCAGTCACTTACTGATGACAAACGTCTTGTCAAAGTCATCTTGGCCCCCAGGTATAATATGGGCAGTGGAAGACATCTGATTTACTTTAGCATTGCATGGTATTTAGCTCTGAGACTTCATTTGTCCAAATCCTTGTCAAATTCTGCTGTTCAGCTTTGGATAAATGACTTGTCAAGTACCTGTTCAGGCAGAATAGAAAGGATGAGGCATTTTTCCCTTCTCTCGGCCTCTCTGAAAGGGCCAGCGTGACTGCCACTTCCTCTCTGGCACCTTCGTAAAGGTTACTTCAGGTTTGTGTACCTGTGGTTGCATACAGATACTGAAAGTTCATTGTTTTTTAGGAAAATGCCCTGTGTTTATTGTTTAAATCTCATCCCCCCCCCCCCCCACTTCATCCCATGATTTCATGTCTGTAGGCACGTGGGTGGGTGGGGGAGATGCTAGTCCAACAATGCTTGGTGTGTTGAATACAGCAGCAATACAAAGGTCACTAGATAAAACATGAAGGTTAAAACCAAATAAATTTCCTCCCTGTTAAGTTTTCTAGTCTTGGGCAAGCTCACAGGGACTTCACGCTCACTCCAAAAAAAGCTGCTCTATTGCCCCAACCTATAAAATTCACAAGGTCTGTTTTCACCTTCCGCTGCTTTCCTTCCCCATCAGCCACCTTTAACCTTCCCTTTCTGGTCTTGGGGCATGTGTGAACTACCAGGCAGCTCTCTGCTTTCTGAACGGCACTAGCCCAGCCCTATAGTCTGCACAGAGCTTTTTAATTCTTTCCTCTTCAGTTCCTTCCAGCAAGAGGGAGCAGTCAACAATGTCAGCTACAGCTACTGTTGTTCGCTATTAAAAGACCCACAGGCATTGGCATGAGAGGATCATTACAGCAGGTCACAGGCTTTTTTTTTCTCCACTGTGCCTATTTAATAGTGGTTTTACAAACAACATTATGGGGAAAGAGGCCTGTTAAGCTAGTAAATAGTCCGTATTGAATTTTAATTAATGTCATGTTAAAATGCTTCTGGAGCAGTCACGCTTGATTTTAGTGAAATAAAGACTTAAGATTTTTTGGCCTCATTTGAAAGCTATTTCCATGACAGTGGTTAGAGTTTAAACATGTTAAATCTACAGAATTATATAAATAGTCAGCAAGGTGACAAATGCATATTCTTGTAGCATGGAGGATGTTGTTAACTTTAAATAAGCTTATGGAGACAGGACACAAATCTTCTAACTGAACAAGTAAGATTCTGGTACTTTGGGGAGTACCTAGCCCTGGATCAACTACCCTAAAGATTAGCAGCCAATTGCTGAGAACACAAGGATATACATAAATTATAAAATATATACCCGCTCTTGTGCTTGACTCAACTCCTTGAGGAGTACGATGCACACAATGAATACTCTTATCAACATACTCCTCCTCAAGAACTAGGTACTTGATTTCCCCATACAATCTAACAATGGTGTCTGCTACTTAGAGCAGGGAATTTAAAATTAGGACACCTTTCATTTGCAATATTGCATATCCTCACAATTTTATCAATGCTACAATGACTCTTACAATGTTAGGTGTTTTTTCATTAAAGCCCCAAACCCATGCAGTTGTGTTATTTCATGAGAATTTCAGTTCTTTATAAAAATACTGTCTCTACCCATCAGCTGCAAAGGATATGGTGTGAGCAGAGAGACCCTACTTGCTTCAGCCGAGCAGAGAGTTATCTCTTTCTTGGAAGATCTTCACTTCTTACTGTTGGGAGCAGGGAGTGATCATCAGGGAATGGATTGCCCATTGTGACTGCTGGTACTTCTCCCATGTGATCGGGATTGGCTGCTGTCGGAGACAGGATGTTGGGCTTGACAGACCATTGGTATGACCCAGTATCGCATTTCTTATGTTCACTATATTCAATTCCTTCCTGAACATGTCTTGTTCCTCTCTGAGAACTAGAGCACCAAGTTCAACTTATCAAGGCTATAATAGGTGCAGGTACTGCAACTGTCCTAGAGCCCAGGAACCCAAGGGGCTCACTCCATCCTTTGGTTTCTCTTTCCAACTTCTAGAACTCTCTGACTACAATTACATTTTTAATTGAAATTTTAACCAGTTTGTGGCCTTCTTGACACTAAAGTTGGTTTGTTGTAACATAAGATGAAGAATGCTCGCTTGATAACAGGACTCATGAATGCTATGAGACTGGACACAGTTCTCTTCTAATTTTAGCATGATGGATATCCCCTAGTGGTTAAAGCATAGTGGATTGGATCCAGAAGACTAGGATTCAAACCCCATTTTAGCCACAACCTTGCTTGATGGCCTTGGGCAATAGGGATGGCCGAACAGATCGTGGTTCGGGTTCGTTTGTTCAGTTTGGCTGCGTTCGGTTCATCCGTTCGGTTTGGCCGTTCGGTTCGTCTGTTCGGTTCGGCAGTTCGGTTAGTTCACCGAGTTCAGGTTCGGCCGTTCGGTTCGTCCGTTTGGGAAGTGTTTTTTTTGTTTTTTATATTTTTTTGTGTTTTTTATTGCATTTTATATGGTTTTCTTTTGTTTTTTATTTGGTTTTTTTGGTTTTTATATGGGTTATTTATTTATTTATTTTATCTAATGTTATATATATCTATCTACACTAAATCTAACTGCTATTAACTATTCTAAATGCTATGAACTAAATGGATTATCTAACAAGTACACAGGCCTACTCCTACAAACACTAAAACTAAATCACTAACGCTATCTCTATCACTAAGCTAGCTCCTACAACTACTATCCCTAACCTCTCTCTCTCTCTCTATGGGATGGTGGGGGGAATCACAAACACAAGGTTTCAGTTTAAGGTTTAAGTTTCATTTCAGTACAAAACAGAAATGAAACTTAAAGCAATCTAATAGTCCTACTCAACACCTGCTGTTCAGGAACAGTGACTAGCTCAGAAGGTGTTGGAAAGCGGGGAGGCAGATAGTTTCCTTTCTTGCAACCTCTCCACCCTTGGTGCCTGGAAGTCTGCTCCTCAGTGACTAGTACTACCCCTCCCTGTCACCTTACAGTGAACCTTTTTTTTCCACCTGAACGCAATCCGAACTGACCGAAGTGTTCAACCATTTCGCCGTTCGGTGTTTGGTATGTTCGGGTTCGGTCATCCAAACAGGCCAAGTTCGGGCCGAACTCGGAACTTCCGAACCGCATTCGCCCATCCCTATTGGGCAAATAACTATTTCTCAGCCTCAGTTCCTCATCTGTAAAATGGGAATAATAATGCCCTACCTCATGGGGTTATTATGAGAGTAAACTAGATAAGTGTCTAAAACACTTTGAACATAGAAAGTGCTATATAAATTATAATAAAAGTAACTTCCATGCTCATGCAACCAGTTTAGGGAATTGTCCTTCCTTCCAGATATCAGTGTAGTGTTCTATCTAACATTTTGCTATTACTGTATTGTATAAATATTCTTCCAGGAACTTTATTATATCCTGGACTGGTCCCAAATGCACTATTACAAACACAATCTATGGCCCTTTTCAAATGGGCCACAGTGTGTGCCCACGGTGGGTGGAGGTGGGTGTGCATCCATTCCCATGGGTGCACACCCATCTCCATGCATGGAGTAACCGGCATTACAGCTTGTTGCTCCATACGTGGGTGAAGATGGGTGGACCATGGGAGCACATGCACACCCCCACCCACCGCAAGTGCCATTCCAATGGGCACCCTCCCCATCTCCACCACACCTGCCATGGCATTTGCAGAGGCGTCCCACCGCACATGTGTGTGTGTGGGGGGTGCCCATGTGAAAAGGCTCTATGAGAAGTGCATTAGGTGTGGATACACAAACATGACCAGTATGCTGATGACACTCAGCTCTACCTCTCTTTTCCATCAACCCAGGCCATTCAGTCTCTTTATTTTCCAAGTGCCTGTCGGCTGTGGGGGCTTGGATGAGGTTGAGCCATCTGCAGCTGAATCCTGACAAGACGGAGGTGATGTTGGTGGGTGAGGGCCTGGGAGTGGTTGAATCTCCTCTTGTGGGGGGGTTGCCCTCCCATGGTACCACAGGTATGGAGTCTGGGTGTGCTCCTTGATTCACGGCTCATCCTGGAATCTTAGGTTGTGGCCGTGGCGGGGAGTGTGTTTCAGCAGTTACATCTTGTCCAGCAGCTTCAGCCGTATCTCTCAGACTCTGACCTTGCCACTGTCATCCATGCCTTCATCACCTCGAGGCTGGATTACTGCAACGTGCTCTATGTGGGGCTGTCCGAGAAGCTGGTCTGGAGGCTGCAGCTGGTGCAGAATGCCGCGGCCTGTCTCCTTACTGGGGCGGGCTGCAGGGAGCACATGACACCTATGCTCCGGGCTCTGCACTGGCTGTCTATAAAGCACTGGGCTAGGTTCAAGGTGCTGGTTTTGACCTTTAAAGCCCTTCACGGCCTGGGCCCTGGCTATCTGCGGGATCACCTCACTCCTCATGTGCCTGTGCGACCCCTGAGATCATCCGTGGGTGCCTTTTTGGAGGTTCCCCGGGCGAGACAGGTGGCCACTGATGTGAGATCTTTTTCAGTAACTGCCCTTGTGCTGTGGAATTCACTCCTGGAGGAGGGTCGGTTGGCCCCCACCCTCCTGTCATATCCCATATCGACATTTGTGTAAGACCTGGCTGTTCTACCAGGCTTTTGGCAAGGGGGCAGGGTAGGGTGGAGGAGGTGGGGTTTGGGAGGGAGGGTGTGTTTTTATTACTTGTTTTAAAATGTGCAGATTTATTTTAAAATGTTTGATTGTTGAATTATTTTTTGTGTGTATGTTGTTCGCTGCCTTGAGCTGCCTTTGGGCAGGAGGGGTGGGATATAAGTTTTCAATGAATGAATGAATGAATTAGAAAGCAATGTTATCAAAAGAACAGTCCAACCCACCCACCTTGGTTGTAGTTGTGATCAATGCATTTTAGGGGGTTAACAAACATGAAGGTGGCCTGCTTTGGACAGCTTTGGCTCATGAGCCACCAGCACGTTTGCTGTTGCACCACCAGATGTTGTCCTGGGATTGCTCCTGGGCATGTCAGCAGGAAGCCTCTAGGATCACAGTCTGGGCTACAGTCCACCTGACCGGGTCAAAGCGGGTCACAGCAGGCTATCACATTTTAGCCCACTGTGACCTTGGCTGGATTGGAACCACGATTGCCAGCCACCATTGTTGCTGATCATGTCAGGGCACTTGGCACAGTGTGGGGGCAGGGCCAAGAGGTTGTATGTTCATGCAACTCTCTACCCACCCTGGTGACCGGCCACCGGCAAGTTTGTTGGCCAGCCCAACCCAGATGGGAGTGCGTTGGTGGCGAGTTCCTGACCTGGGTCAGGTCATGATGGTGGTGCTCCGCCGTCACATTTGTTAACACTCTTATTGTCACAGACTATGTACAAAACCGTAAGAGAGCAAGCAGAGCATTAAGGGAAAATGTTGCGTTAATGTTCATTAAGCTTCTGCTTTGACCTTGGCAAGAGGTTTTTCAGTTAAGAACTCAACCTGCAACCTTTTGGCTAAAAGAGAAACTCAGCCACCAGTTTCAGTTTCCCTGTAAGCCCCAGGATTATTGTATTTATCATGTTAAATTTTGCTTGATTAAATGGTATACTTCTTTCACCCCAGCATGCAACTACTTCTGCAGAGGTTCCATTAATGCTCTTCTCTCCCCCTTTTGATTATATTTGTTTCACAGACAATCCATTCTATGAAGCAAGCACACTTGACTGAACAGTAGAGCATATTTAGATAGGGTAACATAGCTGGAGGGCAGCTGCAATATTCAGCAATTATATAGACAGCATAGTCTGCCTCCCGATGGAATTTCCACTGAAAAGGTGGATAACATTGTGCAGAGACAATCAAGGAAAGATACGAGCTACAGACATTCACATTAGGACATTTATCTCGGAGTGTGCTTCATAAAATATCTTTAAAATAATACAGTAAGCTCTCTTGGAAGTATTTTAGGCTGCTGCATTCAGAGGTAGGAAAATCTTTCTATACAATGGATGACATTACTTCCTTCCACTCTACTGATTCCATACTGTTTTGTTTGCCAGATTGGAAAAAATAATGTAAATGCCCCTTATAGCCAGAATTCAATGGAGTTTGGCCACCCAATCTGCTTGTTCCAAGTTTCGCTGTGGTTATGCCACCCTCCAGAAACCTCTAACAAAGGAGTAAGACAGAGCATTTTCATGGGATTTCTTGTACGTCTTGGGAATGTTTCATGAGGCGCAAGACAAAAGGATGCATGATTTCAACCACGTTCTATAGCAAATTAACCCCTTGAAATATTTTGCCTGGAGTGTGTTGTTGCTGTTAGGAAATGGGCATTAAAAGAAAAAGGAAGTCACCATATCTTTATATTTACATGGGATTCTAGATACAAGGCAGGTACACTAGCCAGATGAAGGAACAATAGAGTTCCAGGGTATTTCATAAAGAAAAGCAATATTTCACAAAGGGATATTTTCCCCGAAATCAGGCCTGTCGTTCATCTAACCACTCAATGCCTCAGGAGAAGATGGGAAAGGTATCTTATGGAATTGATGGAGACTAGTTCAGTTGATCTCTTTTATTGGACCAACTTCTGTTGGCAAGAGTATATACTTTTTGAAACTGACAGTTCTGACTTTCTTTTTTCTGGCGCCCAAGCAAGGACTCTGGGTAAGCCCAGTAAATTGCATACTCTCACCAACAGAAGTTGGTCCAAAAAGAGATAACATCTGAACTACTCTGTCTCTATCTCTTACATTTGGAGAACAATACAGCAAACACATTCTCTCACTAAGCTTATATGGAAGTGTCAAGTGTCATTTTTTTCAAGTCGTAACAGACATTAGTATGGACTTAACATCTATATTTTTGTCTGTCTGAGCACTTTCCCCACATGGTGACGGCTGGGTTGTTCTATAGTAACTGCCCCTGAAGAACGCTACTATGGGTTTATTATGTGGTAGACAGGTCAGAAATTCATATGAATACATATGAATGCACTTCTCTATATAGGCTGATTAGTACTTGATTTGCATATACTGATTTGCCACTTGAAAACACGATGTCTGAATGTAACCATAGTGGACAGTCATGGAATAACTCAGCCTAAGGAAGAAGCTTTTTTCAGAACTCCCACTAGTTTGTAATTGGTTTATATCCCTTTAAAACAATTTATTTTTATCCTAGCTAATGCAACCGTGGAGTTCTCATTATCCACATAGGGGACTCATGCTTTCCTTTGAATCTGACTAAGCTCTTGGCTGCAATAGTATCATGAAACAGTGATTCACTCAGATTAAATGCAAACTTCCTTTTATCATCTTCACGTTTCTTGCTTTCCAGTAAGACTGGGTAGCTCCTTATTCTTTAATTCTTGGAAATAGTAGGTAGAAGTGCATGGTTTAACCCTTGATGCAATTCAGGAAAACCAATTCTTACCTAACACAAGGGCCGTTTTTAAACAGGCACAGCTGGGGGGTGGGTCCGTGTGCACTAGGTGGAGCATCCATGCACGTCTGGTGGGGTGGGGGGGGGAGATCAAATGGGTCAAGGGACAGGTGTGCTCCCCTGCCCATGCATGGTTTGCCCTACCCCCGCACAGAACATCCTGGATTTCCCTCCGATGCTTCATGCAAAGGCATGCGTGGGTCATGGGAATGCTTACCCATCCACAATGCTTGGGTTGCTGGGGGATGGATGGACCAGAATGGGTGCATCTTGTCTAAAAAAAAGGCCAAGAAATATCCACCTAGGGCCTTCATTTTGGATATTTAATGCTTTTGAGAAATCTCTGATAGATGAGCCAGGGTGACAACGAGGAGAGTGTTCTCAGTGGCTGCACCGTGTCTGTGGAACTCCCTCCCATTGGAGGTCTGCCTGGCCCTGAACCTCCCCTCTTTCTGACGACATTGTAAGACCTGGCTGTGCTGCCAGGCCTTTGGTGAGGGAGATGAGTGATGGTGGAGGGTTGGGAATGGGGGGAGATTTTTGTTTTTATTTTTGTTTTAGATTTACTATTTGTTGCTTTGAAAGTTTTACGTACCTTTGTATTTTAAAATGTTGTGAGCCATCCTGAGCTGTGAAGACAGGAGGAGGCGGCAAAACAAAACTGAATAAATAAATAAAATTTAAAAGGTCTGAATACAGGCCTTGTATGATTTGGTTTACTTGTTTATTTTAAATAAAAGACATTAACAAAACTTATATCACTAATTGCAAATGATTATACTTTAAAAATTGTTAAATTATAATTGTTTCATAATATTTAATAATGGAATACAGAGTGGTTCACTCTCTTACGTTAGATTGGTGCTGTTCTAACGGTTCCCTGTTTAAACTCTGCTGCAGTCCTTTACATTTGCCTTATCCTGGATTATGCAGATATTTTAAGATTTAAAGCAAGAGCTGCAGAGCACAGAATAAGTGTTACACGTGCCCGAGTCCAGATACATTTTGCAAGTCTTTTCCCTGAAATTGTCCTCTGTGAATGAATGTGGATTCTGACTGATGCGGAGTCACTGAGTCTTCCAGCACTAGTAGCTGAGACTGAAACACAGGCTTGCTCCAGGTTTAGTACCATCGCTGACAGGAATAATTATACTTCACATGATACATCTACAGCTATAGCTTGCTGCAGTGCACACACACACACACACACACACACACACACACACACACACAAATGCTGTAGGGTTTACTTAACAGTAATCTGGCTGTACCACAAATAGACATAAAAAGGTATCTTTTTTATATGAATCATATTACATGAAGAAGGCATAAATATAGTACTAAATGGTAGGGTAAGATAAAGGGTTAAGACTAGAATAAGTAGAAAATGACCTTCATCATGAATTGGATCAGGGTCGGTTATCTCTCCTGATCTTGTTAGATCGGTCGGCGGCTTTTGATGCCACTGACCATGAGATGTTGGTGACCCACTTGTGAGACCAAGCCGGGGTGGGCAGGATGGCTCTTGAATGGTTCTGTTCCTTCCTGGCCAGTAGAACTCAGTGAGTGGTGCTCGGGGACTGTTTTCCATCTCCCTGGGACCTCTCGTGTGGAGCCCCACAAGGTTCTAGTCTGTCCCCTCTCCTGTTCAACATGTATATGCTGGGTGAGGTTGTGAGAGGGTTTGATGTTCAGTGTCATCAATATCATCAATATGATGATGACAACCAACTTTACCTCTCATTTTCATCCAACTGAGGTCTCGGTGCTTACTCAGTGTTTGGCGGCTGTGGGGGACTGGATGAGGGTGAGCCGTCTGAGGCTGAATCCTGGCAAGATGGAGGTGACGTTGGTGGGATAGGGTGAGGCGGTGGAGTCCCCCATCATTGATGGGGTTTGTCCCCCTCTGGTCCCCCAGGTTCGTAGTCTGGGGATGCTCCTCGATTCCAGGCTCCGCCTGGTTGTCCAGGTGGAGGCTGTGGCGAGGAGAGCGTTTTGTCAATTACATTTGGTGAGGTGGCTTCGGACATATATCTAGGACTCAGATCTGGCCACCATCATACATGCTTTCATCACCTCAATACTAGACTATATTGCAACACGCTCTATGTGGGGCCACCCATGGTGACGGCTCAGAGACTGCAGCTGGTGCAGAATGCAGTGGCCTGTCTCCTTACAGGGACGGGCTGCTGGATCATATAACACCAGTTCTCCATTCTCTGCACTGGTTTCCTATAGTCTTCTGGGCCCGATTTAAGGTGTTGGTTAGAGCTGAAATGGGGGGGAGGGGAGGATTCTCATGAGAAATTTGCAAGAATCGATACGGGGGGCAAGAACTCAGGTATTCTCACCCCCCTCTCAGCCCGCCTGGCTGGGTCAAAGCGGCCTAGCACATCTGTGTGACTGTGGTACACCTGCCCAGGCCCTCCAGGTCTGTGCCTCATTGGCTGCCATGGCTGCCTGTCAGAGCGGACGCAGGGTGCTGGGAGCCCAGCGTGGGGGGGGGCCGCCGACCCGCACATTTATTAAGTTCCTGGCCCTACCCGGACCGTGTGGCAATTAGGACAGCTCCTCTGCTGCGGTCATGTCAACTTGGTGACTTGACCTGACCTGGGCCATGTCGTCTTGGATTTTCTGCCCTGGGGTGTCCTGGGGGAGCAGTCCTGCTGGCTGCATGTCTGTTTTTACCAATAGATGGCACTTGAAACAATAGTAGGCAAGAAAAAAAAGATTTTAAGCTCAGTGTGATAGTGATCCTTTTAAAGTCAGCTCTGAACAGAGGAATGTTGCATTCTCTGAAACTTTCATTTCCCCCATCATAGCAGATTTCACAGGAAACATGGAGCTGATTATTTGTCATGGAAGGAAACCCCTATGGAACATGAACTTTCTACATTTCTTCACCCCACTCAGTGTGCTTGCACATTCTCTCTCTGGTCTGAATAGAAGGTAAACAAGGCTTCAAAGAGATTCCTGGCCAGAGTAAGATGTTTATATTATGACCAATAGTCAGCAGCTTTTAGAGGGTTGGTGGAATCTTTGTGGTCGGAGCAGTACCCAATCATATTAAATCCCTCTTAGCTGACAGAAGAGGCCTCTGTTGGAAACTGCCAGTATGCAAGATACCATGTATCTTCACTAGACGACAATGTATGAGTGGAACCTGACTTTTAAATAAGATTTTCACTCTAGTGATTTTTGCAAAAGGGAATATTTAGACCAGCAGTCGTCCTTAACATTTCTGTTATTCTTTCTCTCACTATTATCCTACTTTCCCTCCCAGGCTTGTCTATTATTGATGATTAGGTACCTGAAAAATCTAGTTGTTTATTTAGGTTGTTTACACTTATTATTGTTCTTGACTCCTTCCAGTTCCAGTTACAAAAAGAATAAAGCTTTACCTTGGCTTTGCCCATATGCGGCACAGGGTTGTTTGAGTATACTTCTTTCAAAGCCTTACTCAATGTTAGTGCCATTATTACGTCCTTCCTCTTTAGTTGATGCATACAGTCAGTTAAAAATCAATTGTGCACCATGCCCATGAGCATCCCCTGCAGCCTTGTTTTCTCCACTTAATGTTTCCTAGGCTGTGCTTAGATAAAAAAAACTTCCATTACTACTCTCAGGCCTTTTACATGTTCTAAAGAAATTCTCCTATAATTTCACACTCCAATTGTCATTTGTGACAAGATGACCTACTGTTTCTCATTTGTATACATAGTTTACAGTCTAATATCAGTCTTTTGGTATGCCTCAGTCTTAATGTCATAAATACCTTGTGGCAATTGTCTCAAGCACAGCTGTAATAGCCTCTCACTTTGGAAAGTGATTTGGCCTATCTGAAAAAGCCTGCCTCCAGTCTGTGCGTGAGGCTGGCCCTTGATGGAAGGAAAACAACAGTGAAAAGCCAAAGAAATACATCCTGCTCTAATTCTGTAAACTCCCCATGGAAGTTGATAAGAAAAGGGGGGTGGAGGTGGCAACAAACCAAAGGAGCAATTTCTAATAAACAAGGCATAATAATAAAATGAACTTGGAAAAAGTTCAACAGTAGCAATGCACGGTGATATTTTCAGGCTGGACCTAACATAAGAGTTATGAAAGGTTCTACCATCATAAAACCTAGGTTCACCTCTGAGGTAATTAATTTACAGGCCCATAGCCAGACTCTAGCAAAAGGAGGTACAAGTATTATATTTGCATCATGTTACAAAATTACAATCTCATTAGAAATATTTATTTTATTTTTGTTTTATTTTCACAATTTGTACCCCACCCCTCCTGCAAATCTGCTTGGGATGGCCCTAACCCCCCCCCCCAAAAAAAAAAAATTGATGGAATATGTATTGAAGATATTTGAAGACAGAGAGGTGCCTCATTCCATGCCATCTACTTAGCCTGCTTCAACAGCAGGACTCTGAGCAGCTATTTTAAGGATACGTACCTACAACCTCTCAGCTTCATGAATGCATCCTCTCCTCTATCCTCTATATTATCTCTCCCTCAAGGCATGGACCTGTCTCTAATGAATGATTGTTCAGTGCCAGGTACATTATTGGAACAATAAAAATAATAATACAAAATAAAACATTTGAACTATAATTACCTCACTGAACTTAGGGTGCAGGCAGCCAATAAAGCTACAGTCTTGACCTGAAACAAACAATAAGTTTTGTATCTGTAGGCGTTAGAGGTGTGCACCAGAGGCCCATGTCTTTTTTAGTTTTCGTTATTTAAATCTGTCATTTTCATTTTTTGTAAATATCAAAATTTCATTTTTGCTTTTGTTTTCGGTTTCCATTGGCTTCAATGGAACACACATTTTTGCCTGTAACTTCCCCCCCCCCCCCATTATATTTGGATGAAACTTGGAAAGATTGTACCTCCAACAGAAAACTTTGTGTACCACAGTTCAGAAAGATTGGATAAAGGAATCCAATTTTATAAGCAGTTGAATTATATTATTTTGCAAAAATCTGCATATACATTCCTGTCTGTAACTTCTTTGTATCCCATCTAATGTGAATAAAACTTGGCATGCATATACCCCACCCCAGGTTTACTATCTGTGACAACTTTCAGAAGGATTGGATAAAGGGTCCTGGTGGTATAAGCAATTAATTTATAAATGTATGTCTGACTGTAACAACTTTGTAGTCCAACCAGTGTACATGCAATTTGTCAGGGCTGTATCTCACATGCTCAGGATCATCTCTGCCAAATATAAGAAACATGTGATAAAGGACCCCAATTTTATAAGCCTTCACAGCACATGCAGAGAATGAGCCTATGCCAGGGATTCTCTTACGTGTCACTGTGATATAAGATCCGTTTGTGATGACAATTGGCCAGCAGAAATGTCAACCAAATATCCTCATTCTGTTCTGTGACCAACTCAACTTCTCTCTCCCACTTGTTTCTGGGAAGTTGGAAGCATCTGTTTCGGAAACAGCCAATTCTCTTATGTCCTCTGTCACAGTGCTGCAGGATGTGATTGTGATGATAATTGGCCAGACTGGATGTGAAAACCATGTCTCCTGATTGCTAGGATGTTATCCCCAAAGTCCCAGTTATGTCCCTTATATGCCTGCCTCAAAGCCACCACCAATTGATTCTGTAAAGCTGGAAGCATGCAGTAATTGGCCAGTGAATGTCGGTCTCTTGGGTTGCTCCCTATCCTCCTCCCTCCCCCTCGCATGCCAGGTGCCTGCCTCTGACTGGCACTGCATGTGCTGCTATTTATCTGAATAATAGTCTTCAAAGGGAGAACTTCAATTGCTTATAAAATTGGGACCCTTTATCAAATTGTCATGTAATTTGGCAGAGATGACAGGGGATATGTGGGATATATTCTTGCCTACTGTCTTGTAAACAGAATGGAATATAAAAATGTTCCAGCCGGAAATGCAATTTCAAGTTAGTGGATTATAACATCAGGACCCTTTATCAATTCTTCTGAAATTTGGCAGAAATGGTAATCATGGGAAGGGACAAAATCTTCTCAGTTTTCATGCAAATTGGATGGAAGATAAAGAAGTTGTAGCCAGGAATGTGTATGGAGCTTTTCTTAAGAATCACAACATTCAATTGCTTATAAAATCGGTTTTCTTTATCTACTATTTTCTAAATTTGGTACAATCTCCCCAAGTTTCATCAGAATTGAATTAGAAACAAAAAAAAAGTTATAGCCAGAACTATGTTTTTTCTGTTTTCCCCATTATTTTGAAAACAAAAAATTATTTTTTTGGTTTTCATTATTATTTTTTTGTCATTTTTGTTATTACAATAATGAAAATGATTAATTTTTTTTATCATAATATTGAAAACGAATTTCACACCCCTAGTGGACATTTGTACTTTTGGACAGCACCCCCACTCCTCCCCGCCCAATATTTGAATGATAGCTGCAACCAAAATGGGGTTGACCATCGCTCATGCTTTGCATGAATAATGTCCCAAATTCAATCCCTGCCATCTCCAATTCAGGATGTCTTGTAGCACGCCTGGGTGAGGCCTCTACCAGAGACCCTGGAGAGCTGGATTTGAAACCCTGCTGCCATGTCAGGTTATGACAATACTGGACTAAGATGGACCATTTTATAAGGAGCTGCCTGATTCAGTTAGGCAGCTCCTTATAAAACAGATATTTGCATACCTATTTATTACTTGGTTATTTCTGTTCAGATATTTCAATGATTTTGGTTATCCTGGATCAATCATCTTAGTCATTTCAGCATTCCATTTACTTCATTTTCACTATTGCACATGCACAATAGCACAGAAATGAAATAACAAAATATCAAAATGACCAAATTGCAGTAACTGAAATAATCAAAGTAACCAGACTGAGATATCAACGGTGGTGGTTATATATCCAGCAAAGCAGGACTGAATGAATACCCATTTTTCTGAATATAAATTGAAGTAGACAAATTTGACAGATATAGTATTGGTTGTGGATTTTTTTTTCATCTCTACTGCAGCCACTGGATTATAATGAAAGCAATACTAATACTACTACTTATCATTTCTAAAGTGCTACTGGTCAAATGAAATCACATACTGGGGAAATTAAGGGGCTGCCTCTTTATTGTGCCAGACCGCTGTTTTAGACAATTTAAAAATCACTTAGCAGAGGCCATGATGTGGGAGAGGAGTAGGTACAACATCTTGGTGGAGGTGGGGCAATAATATCCCTTGATTACAACCCTACATAGATACCGGTGACCTTGGTTGAACATGACACACAGGGAACCCTATTGCCTTAACAAACAAACAGTAGTGCTGCCTTGTCACTTCAGAACTACTGCTGTCTGTGATAAAATTGTGGTGAACATGCAACTAACAACATACCCAGCTAATCATCTATGCAGCATAGATGCTACTGCGATAGGTAAAGCCAGACAGGCCCCATAAAACATTTTTGTTAGTGATTTGCAAGATTTAACTCTGCTATTAGCTCCTTTCTGCTAAGCCCTGCTTTTCAGAAACTAACAAATTCTTCTTCATAACTAGGACCATCTATTCCCTTTTATTTCCCTATTTATTTCCTATCATCCCATAATGTGAATACCCCAGTTCCAGTCATCAATGCAGATTTCACTTAAACCAGTCATTTCACATTTTTCACTCTGAGTGCCTCCAATTTATTTACATAGTCTTTGCTGAACATCTTGCAGTCCCATATAGACACTTTCTGAATCGTGAAATGGAAATTACTTGTCTTCAAACTATTGCTCGTAAATCCCAAATTTAGCTGTTATATAGCTCATCCCTATCTCATATACATTCTCTTTACTGTCTCTCTCCCCACTGCAGTGCTCAGTATCTTCATCTTTATAGATCTGCCATTTGCCTTTCTGCTGTTGCTGCTCCAGTCATCCACTTTCCCCCAACTCCTTAATAAAAACTTCTCTCTTTTCATCTCTTCCTGGTTGTTTTCAAAAATCGTTTAGATTCACACGTGCCTCTTTGTCTAACTAAAATTATCTCCAAGCACCACTATAGAAGGTTTCTCTTCTTTTACTGCTGCCTTTCTAAAATCATAGAATCATGTTTCTAATCTTTCTGAATGCTGCTAGTTTTGAATGAGACACTGATAACACTAGGGCCGCTTTTAGACGAGACACATTTGCGCATGATTGTTAAAAATGTGCTGGTTTTAATGCTCGTTTAAACACCTAAACCGTTTTAAATGTGTATTTGCCGTGAACGTGTAAAAGCCCAAACCATTTTGAATGTGTTTTTTAAATAATGCGCATTTTTAAAACTGGTTTTGGCACCCCCAGATCATCAAATATGGTCAAAACCGGTTTTAGAAAATGCGCATTATTTAAATGAGCATTTACAAAACCACATTAAAAGTGTCTCATCTAAAAGCGCCCTAGGGCTGAAACTTGAATCTCAGATTCTCGCTTTTCTTGGTGAGAATCAGGGTTCTCAAGAGCATCAAGAATCTCACAACAGCCCTCCTGCCCCACATGCTTTAAAAACAACAAAAAGGGCCTTTTATACTGCTCTCTCCTCCTCCTCCTCCCCGCCATCATGTACTCATCTGGCTGCTCCAGCTGCTGGGTCTCAATGCTCGGCTTCTCTGCAGGAGAACGGGAAATACGAGGAGGTGGTCATTTAAAAATAAATAAATCACAGCGCATGTGCAAAATGGCCTCTGGGGCTCTTCTGAGCATGCGCTGCCCTTTTCTAAAAGGGAAAAGGGAAGCCAGTTTTGCATATACGTGAACGATGTGGCACATGGGTGTGCATGTCATTTTTATTATTACAATATAGAAAATTGTTGTTTTCATTATTGTTATTGCAATAACAAAAATGACAAATAATAATAATGAAAATAAAAATAAAAACAACATTTTGTTTTTGAAAAAATGGGAAAAAACTGAAAAACGTATTTCTGGCTATAACTTTTTGTTTCTTATTCAATTCTGATGAAACATGGGTTTAAAAAGAGGGCACTTCTTGTACCATGTTAAGGCAACCAATTTTAGAAGCAACTGACTTGTGATTTTAGGAAAAACTCCATACACATTCATGGCTACAACTTCTTTATCGTCCAATCACTGTGCATGCAACCTGTGAATGTTATGTCCCTCCACAAGATTAACACTCGGGACAATTTTCAGAAAGATTGGATAAAAGGTCCTGATGGTATGAGACATTAACTTTAAAATACATTTCCAGCTGTGACATGTTTATATTCAATCATGTTTACAGGATATTTGGCTGGAATGTATCATACACCTTCCCTGTCATCTCTGCCAAACTACAGGTCAATTTGATAAAGGGATCCAATTTTATAAGCAATTGAAGTTGTCCCCTTGAAGACCATTATTCAGATAAAGAGCAGCACATGCAGTGCCAGTCAGAGGCAGGCACCTGGCATGGCAGGTGGAAGGAGGCTTTAGGAGGGAGGATGTGGAGCAACCCCAAAGACTGACAGACACATTCACTGGCCAATTACTGCATGCTCCCAGCATTACAGAATCAATTGGTGGTGGCTTCGAGGCAGGCATACAAGGGACATAATTGGGACTTTGGGGATAGCATCCTAGAAATCAGGAGACCTGGTTTTCACATCCAGTCTGGCCAATTATCATCACAATCACATCCTGCAGCACTGTGACAGAGGACATAAGAGAATTGGCTCTTTCCGAAACAGATGCTTCCAACTTCCCAGAAACAAGTGGGAGAGAGAAGTTGAGTTGATCACAGCACAGAATGAGGATATTTGGTTGACATTTCTGCTGGCCAATTGGCATCACAAACGGATCTTATACCACAGTGACACATAAGAGAATCCCTGGCATAGGCTCATTCTCTGCATGTGCTGTGAAGGCTTATAAAATTGCGGCCCTCTATCACATGTTTCTTATATTTGGCAGCGATGATCCTGAGTGTGTGAGATACAGCCCTGACAAATTGCATGTATACTGGTTGGACTACAAAGTTGTTACAGTCAGATAATACATTTATAAGTTAATTGCTTATACCACCAGGACCCTTTATTCAATCCTTCTGAAAGTTGTCACAGATAGTAAGCCTGGGGTGGGGTATATACATGCCAAGTTATATTCATATTAGATGGGATACAAAGAAGTTACCACTAATAATGTATATGATGATTTATGCAAAATAATATAATTCAACTGCTTATAAAATTGGATTCCTTTATCCAAACTTTTTGGAATTTGCTATACTTAATGTCTTCAATTGGAGGTACGTTCCCTCCAAGTTGCAGCCAAATATAATAAAAAACAAAAAAGGTTACAGCCGAAATGTGTTTTTCATTGAAACCAATGGAAAACGAAAATGAAATCAAAAACGAAAACAATTTGATATTTATGAAAACAAAAATGACAGATTTAAAATGAAAAAACAAAAATGAAAATGACATGAGCCCCTGGTGCAGTCTGTCCATAGGTCTGTTTTTTTTACATGTTTGAGAAAGGGCCCTGTGTGGCCTCAGGGTTTGCAAACTCTCACTCTCACACAAACATAGGGTATTTTCAGACGTTACGAGATTACAGTGAACCACGGTCAATGCCCACATGGGGCAAAGCACCCTGAATGTCTCTTAGGTGGCCGCCAGATGTTCACCACTGCCGATTCCCACATGGGGTCAATTTCAACCACACTTCCAGGGCTCCCTGCCGGACAATCGCCGCAAGCGTGGTCAAAGAGGTTCCCGGTGGGAACCAACAAAAAGTAATGTCTGGCCGGCAACTACAGCACGAAATCCCAGACAGGATTCTGGGCCATGGTCAAATCAGGCGGGCACTGAGGCTGCATTGACTGCGGCGCCCACCCATCTCCCCAGAGGGCGGGCGGCGGGGGAGCGTGGGGGGTGCGGCCATGTGTCTGCACCTTGTGCCGCATGGCCCCGCCCCCTCCCCGATTCCCCGCCGGGATCAGCCGACACGTCTGTTGGACATGCCTGAGTGATCCCGTTGGGGAATCATTTGGGTAATTCCGGGACGGGGCGAATGCCGCCCTGTCTCGTCTGAAATCACCCATACTCTCACCAACAGTGGTCAGTCCAACAACATATATCATCTATACTACGTTGTCTTCCTCTCTAATCTCAGGGACCAATGCAACAGCCACTTTTTCTTTCTCTAGACAACTATTTCCCATAGGCCCCCTCAGGAGTCGGTGCTTCCTTTTGACATAGACCTGCTGTTGACTGAAAGTCCATGGTTAAGTGGATGCCTAGGTATGGGACATACTAGAAGCAGTGGGACACAGCACAGTTTCTGTTTATTATCTAGCACCAAAATAAACACACCATTTTCTCTCTAAGTACAGAGGTGGCAGTAGGACTCCAATAAGTTATTCCTCACAACTCAGTGACTGCTAGTCATGGTTGTCAGTCAAATGCCAGTGTTTTTAGCAACCAATAAGCCATACTCGGGGCAAAGCTGCAAGTTCATAGAGCACAGAACAGACCGCTGTGCTTGGGATGCAACAGAAAAAAGGGTATTAAGAAGCAGGGTCCAACTTTGTGTCCTATCATTTGCCTTCCAGGTCTCTCTGTGAACAGAGGATAAGTTTAAGGCAGTCAGTTGTCCCCTTTTGACATTCCCTCTGGTAGACTGCCTGATCTCCCATTCCTTCTGTGAATAACTGAGACAACCATATTGTTGGCATCATAGGTGCATTTCCCAGCAGAGATTTTCCTATCTCAAAAAAACACATGCCATTCCTGAATACTGTTGGCGCGACTTGATAGCAGTTTTAGCAACTCTAGAAGACATAACATTTAGAGATAAACAACCCCTTCAACTGACAATTTAAGGCCATTCCACACATATAAAGTTGGGTTCAAGGGAGTATTATTATTATTATTAACAAACATTTATATAGCGCCAGCAGTGTACATGGCACTTTACAAAGTAATAAAATAGACATGGTCCCTGCCCCTAGGGCTTACAATCTGAGCGACAGGAGCTGGGGGAGAGACATAGGAAGGGGAACAGAGGGAGAGACAAGGGGTCTAACATTCATGAAGATGCGAGGTCTCAAGTGCACGTACTTGGCTTGGTTACGATGAGAATGACAGCAGGCAGGTCCATGTGGCAAGGATAAGGGTAAACAGATCGTAGGTATAGGAATAGTGGCTCAGCAGGATAAAGAGTCAGACAGAGCAGAGCGAAAGAGGTGAGTTTTAAGGAGAGATTTGAAGGTATGAAGGGAGGGGGCAAGGCGGATGTGGACAGGGAGGGAGTTCCAGGCATGGGGGGCAGCAAGTGAGAAGGGACGAAGGCGCTTAGGGGAGCAGGGAAGGCGTGGAAGGGTGAGAGAAGGGACAGAGGAGGAGCGAAGTGCACGGGCTGGAGTATGGAGGGCGATAAGTGCAGAGAGGTAGGGGGGAGCAAGGTTGTGAAGAGCTTTATAGGTGAAGACTAGGAGCTTGTGCAGGATTCGTTCAGGAAGGGGAAGCCAGTGAAGCGAAGAGAGGAGGGGCTGCACATGGTCGAAGCGACTGGCGAGGTAGATGACCCTGGCAGCAGAGTTTTGGACAGAGATGAGGGGAGAAAGGTGAGACCGGGGAAGGCCAGTGAGAAGGAGGTTACAGTAATCGAGGCGAGAGATGACCAGAGCATGAACAAGAGTTTTGGCAGACGAGACAGAGAGAAAAGGGCGAATCTTAGCAATGTTATGGAGGGAGAAGCGACAGGATTTAGCAACAGAGTCAATGTAGGGTTTAAAAGAAAGGGGTGAGTCAAAGATGAAGCCTAAGCTACGGGCTTGGCGTAGTTAAGGAAAAGTAGTTAAGGAAAAGACAAACTTAAGCTCCAAAAAGCGTGAAAATTGCAAGTTAAGGCCACCACATTAACTGCATGCCATGTAAGCAGTAAAACCATTGTTCAGTCTGACATATTGTGCTCACTTATGGCTTATGCTCCATACATCCAGTCTTTACTGTGCTCTTTCAAATCCTCTTCCTCAGCAGGTTGGGGGTAGCACTGGGGCTGGGACAACTGCACCACTGCAACATAATTATACACACGCACACACACACACAGGGCTGGCCTTAAGCTGGGCCAGTAGGGCCCATGGCCCAGGCCCCACAGTTGGAGGGGGCCCCGCATGGAAACCTGTCCTGGTATCCTCCAGATCAGGACTTCTGAGGCCCTAGGACAGGCTATTTCTATGGGCCTCTCTCCATGCCTGTGACTCCCCTAGGGTGGGAGAGCAGGGCCCTCCAGGAAAGGGGTGGAGCTGTGGAAGGTGGGGCCATAGGGGCTCCCACATATTCTAAGACCGGCCCTACTAGGAATGGGCGAACACGGTTTAGAAGTTTGGAGTTCGGCCTGAACTCGGCCTGTTCGGACCACCGAACCGAACTTCTGAACTGAACACTCGAGCTTCCGAACAGTTCGGAAAAGTTCGGATGAGTTCGGGGGCAGGAAAAATGTGACTTTGGGTGGGAAAAATGTGACTAGAAGGGGGGGCAGCTGAGGAGCAGACTTCCTGACACCAGGGGTGGACACCAGGGGTGGTATCGGTTTCGGTACCGATAGCACTTTTTAAAATGATCTGCCGAGTTCGGATGAACCGAACTCCGCCGAACCGAACAGCCGAACCCGAACTCGGGTTTCAACTGAACAACTGAACGTCTGAACATCCGAACGGCTTTATATTCACCCACCCCTAGGCCCTACACACATAGGGTGGTAATAGAGATGATGCTGGTCCACTATGGTCCACTTGTCCGGGGACTCACTGGAACATCTATTTCTGTGCCGACAGATGCAGGCCTGCTGCTGCCCCATCCTGAATTGCTGGTAGGCCTGGAAGTGGTCCCCTGGAAGATCCCAGGTGCACATCCAGGGCTAAGGGTGGCCCAGGTGGGCCAGTGCAGGTTATAGTGTGCCAAATGCATCTATTTTTGGCCCCATCTCTGCCAGAGATCTGGGGCTGCCATGACTGCCCATCTTGGTGGTGGTGGGACACTGGGGGCATGCCGGGAGCAGGGCCATACATCTGCATATTTGTTCTGTTCCCCCACTGGGGTGGGCCAGAGGAAGGCTTGGGTGCACATCTGTCCTGTGACCTGACCCAGCTTTAAGGTTAGCAGTCGTCATCTTCTACACACACCCAAGTGGTCGAGAGGCCATACCTTTATTTTCACCCTCCCCCCCCACCTATAGTAACATACATGTATACATGCGAGCCCTTGGGATAAGGTGGAATGACACTTTAAACAAATACATGTGTGTATGTGTAGAAAATTTGTTCAGAGTCATCTGTATAACAGACCTGAACTTGATGAATTAACATCAGTACAAAATAAGGGTAAAAAAAGAGTAGAATGTGGACCACAATATCCAAGTTGGTATCTCCCTCAAATATAGAGACTTTCACTTTAAGTAACATTGATTTTTGGTAGATTTTTCTTAGACTGGGGCAGAAGTGCAGCAATAAAAAAAAAATCCCACAAAGGATGTGATTTTGCTTGGAGACAGATGTACTCAATTTTCACTTAGAATACACACACATTAACACCTTCAGGCTTCTCCAAGAAACGAGCACAAAAGAACATCCGTTCCATTTTTACTAGAAAACAAGCCCCAGCTAGATTTCAGTCCTCAATCTAGTGCCATAAAAGACTTTAAAAGCTTGCTGCTATCAAAATAACCTGGGTACCTTTTCTTTAAAATAAATAGGCCCTGTTTTCACCCTGGACACACCAATCATCAATTTTTTGACCATTACAACAGCACAGGCTTGATTGGAAGCCATAACATGTACATTCTTAATGTACAGCCATGTGATCGAGAATAAAATCCTAGCGTAACCCTTGGGATGGGTTGAAGGAAGAATGTCCTAGTCTCTAGAGACAAGAAATGGGTTAATTTCCTAGCCTGAGGGTGTTTTAAAATGAGATGACCCCCCCCCCCCTCCCCCAGCATGGACACTCACTGTCGACGTATGGGAGAGGTCTTGTTTGAATAAGGTTGTGTGGGGGTGCGTGTTCCTGTTACCCATGCACCGCCCACCCAGTCCACGCATGGGGCTTTCAGGAAAATCCAGAGGGGCTTTTTTGGTTCTTCTGTGCAGAGGGTGTTTGTTTGAAACGCTCCCCCATGCACAACCCCTCCCCCTGCATCAATCACAGAACCCACCCTGTCTCGTCTAAAAACACCCTGATTGTCCGATTCCTTGTTGGAGCTGCAAGGGAGCCTTTATTGTCAAGTGGTTGAGCGGAGGCTCAGATAGCGAACTTTTAAAAGGATCCAAAAATCTCAGGAAGAAGAGGGGAGGAGAGCTGAGAGGGAAGCTAGCTGAAAGGAGAAGCCTGATGGAATGAGAGGGTTTCTCTGAGTCTGTCAGGAAAGAGGTCTCTCTGGGCCAGGAGCATAACCCAAGAGGAAGGCGTGGTGCCAGGTTTAACTGGAGGATGCAAGCAGTGCCAAAGGGGCTCTGTTCTGTATAAACTATCCTAAAGAAAGGGAATGTTGAAGGTTGAGAATCTTGCCCCATTGAGGGGAACGTGAGCTACACAGGTGGGGTGCCAGCTAAAGAGCTAACTAGCTGCCTGCTACACCCTGATAAGTGAGGAACTGGAAAACCTGCTCTGGGCCTCGTCCATAGAGTATTGGCAGGGCCCTCTGATTTCTGCACTTCTGCAATCCTGCACAATTTGGAAAAGATCCATATCTCCACAGAAATAGCTCTCAGCTGTGTGGAAAATCAGCCAGTCAGCCTCATCCTCAATTCAACTCAGTCCACTCCTTGTTTCAGCAAATAAGGAGCTGACATTAGATTTCAGTACGAGGGTGGGGACAGGGAAAGGGGGAGGCAAATTATGAAGACAAAAACAAGGCACCTCTTGGGAGTCGCCTGGACTACATACTCCTGACTTGGGGTGGGAATTTCAATTTTGGATAGAACCGAAATCATCCGGAAATGGCTGTTTTGGATTAATCTGAAATTTCTGACCTTTTCAGTATCAGAGGTTCATTTTTTCCCCATTGAGTGAGTTTGTTTTTTACCATTGATTTTGTTTGTTTTGTTTTTTCATTGTGGTTTGTTCTCATTGACGTCAATGAGAGAAAAACCAAAAATCCCAAACCGAAAAACAAGATCCAAAATTCAGAAAGAACCAAACCTGAAAAAACTGAAACCAAAATTCTACCCAGAGTCCCGCCCCTACTCCTGACAGCTCATCAGAGTGGGACTGGTCCCCCTTTCTCCAGACTAAAGAGATGGCTGACTGTCTTCTTCACTTAGGCATGGCTGTTTGAACTGGAGAGGATGAATTTGGACCCACAGCAATTGATCAATGGGTATAGAGAAAATAGACGTGTGGTGTCTAAGTGGTTACAGTACTTGGATACATTCCTGAAGGCTGTGGGTTCACACTGTACTTGGTCTCACACTGTGTGTATGGCCACGTCCAGCCCCTCCAAATATGAATGGGTTCCTGATCCATTGTGTTGGGGGAGTCAAAAGTGGCTGAACATGGTGCTGGCCACATTGCTGCCTGATGCATGGTGGACTACAGAAACAGGTGTGCCTTAAAACCTGGGGAAAGACAACAAGCTGCAGCCAAGGGACTGGCACTGGCCAGAGCGTGCAAAGGGAAAGCAAAAAATACACACAAAGCTCCTATCACTTGCCCACACAACGAGACCCCCGGCAGAGATGCACAGCAAGTCTGACACTCAGAACAGACATGAACACCAAGCACTCAACACAGAAACAGATGCAGACAGTGCACTTCCTCAATTCCAACATGGAAAAATTTAGATGGAAAAGGGGAAGATTAGTAAAAACAGAACAAAAAAACCCCATATTTTTTCCAGTTGTAATCCATCATGTTTAGTTTCCTACTGTAACACCATTAAATGTGAGAAATGATTTTGTAATGACAAATGTAAGAGAAAGGGCAAAGAAAGAAAAACGGAACAGTCCGATGTTTGCATAATTATATCCATTTGTGTAATTTAGACCCTTTCACACGGGCCACGATGGGTTTGGGGATGGGTGTGCACTGGCGATGGGTGAAGGTGGGTGTGCAACTATTCCCACGGGAGCACACACATCTCCATGCACAGAGCAACCAGCATTGGCTCCTGTTGTTCCATGCGTGGGGGATGGGTGGAGATGGGTAGAGCACAGAAGCGTACACGCACCCCCACCAACCGCCCATGGTGTTCCCATGGGCGCCTACCCACCCCCCTGCACCCTCCTTGACCTCTCTGCTGCCTTTGACACTGTTGACCACTCGCTCCTGCTTGAATCACTTCACTCCCTGGGATTCCGGGACTCTGCCCTCAACTGGTTCTCCTCCTAACTCTCTAACCGCTCCTTCAATGTATCTTTTCCTAACTCCTCCCCCTCCTCTTCCCTACCCTTCTCAGTTGGGGTTCCCCAAGGCTCTGTCCTTGGCCCTCTCCTCTTCTCATTCTATACCCAATCCTTAGGCAAACTTATTGTCTCCCACGGTTTCCAATACCACCTATACGCTGATGACACTCAACTATTTCTCCACTCCTTCCCTCTCCCCCTCTGTTCAAGCTCGTCTCATCAACTGTCTCTCCGATATCGCCGCCTGGATGTCTCAACGTCAACTCAAACTGAACATGGCAAAAACTGAACTTATCATCTTCCCTCCCAATCCTTCCTCCCTATCAATTGCCATTGACGGGGTCTCCATCCTCCCTGTCCCCCAAGCCCGTAGCTTGGGCTTCATCTTCGATTCGCACCTTACCTTCAAACCCTATGTTGACTCCGTGGCCAAATCCTGCTGATTCTCCCTCCACAACATTGCTAGATTATAAGCTCTCGGGCAGGGACCGTGTCTATCTTATTTTCTGTAAAGTGCCAGGTACATCGCTGGCGCTATATAAATGCTAATAAAATAAATAAATACATAAATAAATAAAATAATAAAATAATAATAATAATAATAATAATAATAATAAGATTCCCCCCTTTCCTGTCTGTCTCCTCTGCCAAAACTCTCATCCATGCCCTAGTCATCTCATGTCTTGACTGTTGTAACCTCCTCCTGGCTGGCCTTCCCCGCTCTCACCTTTCCTCCCTCATCTCTGTTAAAAACTCTGCTGCCAGGGTCATCCACCTAGCCCATCGCTTTGACCATGTGCAGCCTCTCCTCTCCTCCCTCCACTGGCTCCCCCTTCCTGAGTGTATTCTGCACAAGCTCCTCGTCTTCACCTACAAAGCCCTTTACAACCTTGCTCCCGCCTACCTCTCTGCCCTGATCTCCCTCCGAACCCCTGTTGGAGCATTCCGCTCCTCTTCCATCCCCTCCCTCACCCTCTCATGCCTCCCCTGCTCCCTCAACTGTCTTCGTCCCTTCTCCCTCGCTGCCTGGAACTCCCTCCCTGCCCTTGTCCGCCTTGCCCCCAGCCTCCACACCTTCAAGTCCCTCCTCAAAACTCACCTCTTCCACTTTGCCCTTCCTAACTCCTGCTAATCATCCCCACCCAGGATTATACCCCACCTGTTATCTGCAAACTCATATTTTACTGTAACCAAGCCAAGAACATGTACCTGAGTTCTCGCATCCTCATGAATGTCGCATCCCTCGTCTCTCCCTCTGTTCCCCTTTCCCTGTCTCCCCGCCACCTGTCTTTAGATTGTAAGCTCTCGGGCAGGGACCGAGTCTGTTTTATTCTCTGTAAAGCACCAGGTACATCGCTGGTGCTATATAAAAGCTAATAAAATTAATAATAATAATAATAATAATAATAATAATTTACATGAGCGCCACCCACCCACCCACACATGCGTGTGAGGGGGCGCTCCCATGTGAAAAGGACCTTCGTCTCACTGAATTTGGATTATCTGATTGCAGAAGTTTGGCTACCTCATTGCAGAATTTGGACTTTTTTTTCCCTTTTGTTATAGGTCCCCAAGTATAAGGGAGTCTGCTACAGGCAACCTGTGGAGCCTAGGTTTTCTAGCAAAACTGACAAATCTCATGGTTTAAGGTCTGTAGGTTCCCATTTCATTCCCTACGACACCAGCCTCTTATTATTTATTCATTTATATTTACACCCCAACACAGGCCATTTTTACATGGATGCCCCCCTCCCCTGCTGCATGTGTGGGTGGGTGTGTGGTGGTGGGGGGGTGTCCATGTAAACACTGCAGCAGTGGATGGGAGGATGGGTATGCGCCTGTGGGAACCCCACGGGTGGTGGGTGGGGGTGCGTGCTCGCTCCTGCCCAACACCCATCTCCACCCATCATTCACCCATGGAGCCATCCGGCAAACTGGAGGAGGCTCTGTGGGTGGGGATGGGTGGAAGTGGGTGTGCGTCTGTAAGAAAGACTGAACACACATCTCAACCCATCACCAGTGCACATCCATTCCCCGCACCCATGAGGTCCATTTGAAAAGGGCCTTTTTCTGAGGATTCAAGGCACCTTACAATATAATTATAAATATAAGGCCATAAGACCTTCTACAACCCCCTCCAAAATCCTATACCAATCCCCATCTCCACTCCTGTGCCTCTTGTTACCAATGCCTCCTAGTCATACTGGAAGGATCAAGACAGAGGGCTGTACTTTACCAGAAATTTATTTATTTTATTTTCTAGAAATGAGAGCTAAGACCTCTTCTTAGAGTCTTCCTAAAGGACTAGGCCAACAGCCTGATGTTAATAAATGTTCTTGTTAATTAACCAACAAGTCTCCTGAGTCAGAATCTGGAAGATAGCACACCTCTCATGGATAGGAGTTTCCCACAACCAATCCACTCTCCCTCTCTCACCCAGATGATTCCACACCCTGCATTCTCCAGCCTGCATCCCCTACTCTAACCATGGGGTTATGGCAATGCCAAATTCCTTCCCACCCTACCATTCCCTGCTCAGTCCTTCAAAATTCCATTAACACACAAATAAAATTTGAGCTACTACTCCCAATTCTATAGAGAGGCAAATTAAACCATTACTCAGATGTCCTTCTAGCTGTACCACTGCCACCACCGAATGGCAACACAAATGGCATTCGAATTATGAGTGGCAGTTGCTGGGTAGTTATGGCATTTGACTAAATTCTTTGAAGATCATGGGGTCTTGTCAGGCCCTGGCCTTGAACCCCCAGGGTGATGGCCAGTCTGTTTGCACCACCACCTTTGCCTGCTGCAGGCCCAGCTACCCCCTTAAGAGTTCTCCCTAATCTGCCCAAACCCGCCACATCTCTTGCCTGTCCTAGCCCTTACCGCTCCTTCCAGCTTCCTGGTTGGCTGCCAAGAAGTCATAAAACTTTAGACATGACACAGACACAGGGGTTTGGTATTAAATACACATATTAGCTGCACACTTAGATGCCTCTCGCATGTGCTGTGTCTCAAAACATTTACATTCAGGAGTCCTTGAAATCCAGGATTTCCAGAATGCTCATTTTAAAACGTCTGCAAGTTGTCGGGACAGGGAGAGAGGCCCCCAAAGGAGCGCACGCTCTCTTCCACTCTCCCCAGAGCTGGAGAGACTTCCCCATGCTATCAGAGAGCTTAGAGCGCTCTCTCTCTAGCTGCTTTTAGATGTGTGCAGCGCACACGTGGCATAAAACCAAGCCACGTATAAATATCCCATGTGTGGGATTTAGACATGACATTTCACGCATTAAAGCTGGTTGTGCGTTCTTTTAAAGTCATGAAATAAATACCGCACACGTCTAAAAGCGCTCTCTTTCTCTCCCCACCCCCAGAGTCTTGCTGCTGCTGTTACTGCTGTTGCAAAAGAGGGGAGGGGTGTGTGGTCGCTAAGAGCGGAGCTGACTACATGCACTCAGGAGCAACCGCTGTTGCTGCCAATGTGATAGAAGGGGAAAGTGCACACTTAAATTGCGTTTCTGATGTCTTGGAGGTCGGGGGGGGGGAGGGATGTGGGAGTGTTATAAACTTGTGAATTCCCCAGGCACATCCAAAAATGCCTAAAGGCTTGCTCGTAGCTCCAGGAAGCTGGTGTCAGGAACCAGAGGGTGTGGGGACAAAGGAGGCAGGGGCTGTGGAAGCAGGGATGCTCCAGGAGGCATAGGGCAGGGCCGCGGCGTTCCCTACCGGGCTGGGAGGCAGCGGCAGCATGCAGACGGGGGCGGAGCTAACAGCAACGCCGCGACACTCGGAACACCTCCAGCGTCAGGCGCAACAGACGGACGCAGCAGGGCCGGGGGAGGCACAACAAGCTCAGGAATCCCCGCAGCTGGAGAGGGTACCGGCGAAACAGGGGGCGGGGCTAGGAACGGCACCACGGCGTTCAGAACGCCTGCATCATAGGGTAGGGCCAACAGCATTAGTATTTAAGGAGGAACAGGCTCCTCTGGGCGGTGCCGGTGAACAGCATAGCTGCGAGACTGGCCCCCAGCGTTGGAGCATTGCGGAAGTAGAGACGGAGCTAGAGAGCGAGAGTGACTGGTGGTGTGTGCATGGAGCAGAGTGAGTGGTGGTGAATGCGTGCATGGGTGGTGAGTAGGAGGAACGTAGCACAGGTGGGTGGTGTTTGGGGGCAGTGTGTTGAGCACAATTCCTCCCCTGTGCCGTTTGTGGGAAGTCCTTCATGTCCGTGTGTGTGGTCGCGTCCCCCTCCCCCGTACTCCCTGGGTTCTTCCCCGCAATCCCCACTTCTTCCCCCACATTGCACTTGGAGTGTCCTTCCCCATTTCTCACTGTGTGCAGGGTGAAAGCGTATTGGGGATAGGCGCTGTGATTACAGCCGTGCTCCAGCGGGAGCGCTCCTCAGGGCCTTGCTGGTTTTCCCCCCAATGATGATATAGGCCACATCTCTCCTGGAGAGGTTTGGGCCCTATGTGAACCTGAGGGGTGTCTCTCTCGAACAAAGGATCGTGCCCGCCAGAGCCGGGGGTTGAGAGTAGGAATTGCTGGGGTAGGCCTGCCGGGTATCATCTTCCCCTTCCTGTCCCCCCCTATCCTAACAGCTGGGTGGAACACCACCTTTGTAACTTGCTGTCTTGATCCTGTTCTCAGCCCCAGTCCTTGCTCTGTGTCCTTGATCATAGGCCTGTCGCTCCTCTACCCCTTGCACTCTGCCTTGCCCCTTGTTTTCCCCCTCTGATCCAAGTCTCCTGTCTCTGATCCTGTCCCTTCACACCAACCCTTTTTCTGCCCATGTCCCGGATGCTCCTCAACCCTTACAGGTGCAAGTCCTCCTGAGACTCGCACTCGACAGTATAGCAATCTATAAAGAGGTGTCTGATCTAGGGCTGAAATGGCAAGCTGCTGCAGTAGCTTTTTGCGATGGAAAAAGCTCTTCCGCAATGAATGGCACGGTACAATAGAGATGTTCATTCCGCTACTTTCATTCCCCTACTTCCACCGTTCCACTACTTTCATTCCACTACTTTCACTGGCTGCGAAACATAGCGAAACAATGTTTGTTCCGACAGTTTCCGAGATTGTTCCAACAATTTTCGAGTTAGCGGAATGCTGACGGAATTAGCAGAATGCTAGTGGAAAAGCTGCAGAATGTTGCGGATAATTCCGAAATGGTGGAATGAAATAATGGAGCAGGAAAAGGAGTTGCCACTTCAGCCCTAGCTGATCCAATGGTCTTGTGATGTGAATGGACACAATTCCAAACCCTGCACACCACCGCATGTGCAAACTGCGTGGAATCCGCGTGGGGTGTGGGCCCCATGCTAGGGATGTGCCTGCATACATGTGTGTGCTTCGTATGTGCTGCGCGCATCAGTCTACTGGGCTTGTGATCAGCCCCAATGGTGGTTGGTTGTGGTGTTGACTCAATTATTTTCTCATCTACTCTAGGCCACCGTAACCAATGGCCTGATGTATTGGGCAGCATGGAAAAGTGAACGTGTCGCACAACCACCAAACTTTCCCCTTTTCTCAGGAACACTTAGAAATCTCAGAAACATTAAACCATGTAGTCAGTTTTGTTTACAATTCATTAAGGAACAGAGTGCATGCACTTCCCACAGCATAACTTGATACATAATATACAATTCATAGCCTTCACTTCAACAATACATTGATAAGTATATTCAAATTAATTACTTATTTTACCTGAGGAAATATAAAATATCCTTTTAAAAAAAGCTCCTTAAGAGAAAAGTTCTCATCTTTTTTTTTTTTGAAATCAGAAAAACACTTCAAGACAAAGGAGTGAAGACCTTAATGGATGCACTGTGTGTATGATGTATAATGGGAAATCTGTATTATTCAGAACTTGCAGTCATTTTTAATCATTTGAGTAAAATGCTAGTTATTAAAAATTAGAGCTATGAATTTGGGAGAAAGAAATATGCCCAATTGGATGTGTATTTCAACAATTCTCAGGAGTTTTAGTTTTCTCTTTTTCCCTTCAAGCTCTGCATAAGCTTAATTAAAGGCAAAAGGGGAAACAAGAAGAGAGGGAAAGGTCGAGGGTGGGTGGTGTTTGGAAAAAGAAAATGTCATCAGAGCTTCCAAAAGTTCCTGGTTCAAGAAAATAATTCCCAGAAGGCACAGCTGCTTAATTAACTTTAAGGCCACTAAGGACAAATTGGGATGATTCCTTTAACTGAGACAGACGTTTATTTGGTTGGTTTTTGTCAATAAGTGCTGTGGATTATTTTAATGCTTTTTCCTGTCCATATGCCCAGTGAGTGATAACTCATTTTATAACTACATACATTATACACAAAAGGTTAAGAAATTGATTAGATAAATACCTAGCAGTGATGGTTTTGGTTTAATGAACTCTTCCTCCCTGCATGGGATGGGGCAGAGTGGGCTATGGTGGCTTTCAGATGTGCTAAAAGTGTACTTACAAGTGCTGGGGGTAGGACACACATGCAAATTATGTACTGCTTTGATGACATCTAAAAGGTGCACATGACTGAAGCTTTTTGGCACACTGACAAGTGCTCTTTACAGACCTGGTTTTTTTCAGCCACTTGTTTCAACCATAAAACACACATTCCACTTAAGTAAAATTTAACATGAATGTCAAAGTGCCACCATGAGCACTTAACGATGAAAACTGACTAGGAACAGGTCAAGGCAGTAGTAATAGAAAGAACCTTGTAGGATGAACTCCAGTAAATTTATATTTATTCATTATTTATTTATTAAACATTATACCCCATCCTTCCTCGAAGGCTCCTAACTATTCAGCTTGTGACCCTGGAGAAGGCACAGTTTAAGTATATAAAGCAAAGCTAAAACCTTAGGTGATATCCTTTTGCACTTGTAGCAGCTAAAGAAAGTTTTTTTCCAATGTTGATTTTTATCTAGTATTTTTCAGTAATATGTTGTGAAAGGAGTTTTGGCTGACAATCCTCAAACCATGGGTGTGAAATTGGAGGGGGGTGGGAAGAAGTCCCCTTCACTGCCAACATGGCGGCAATGGGGAATTTGTAGAGCCCCCGTCAGAAGGAGGCACAGGACAAAAAGGCCGTGGCAGGGAGCATGTTAGAATGCTCCCTTGCTGCATCCATGGCAACCAGGATAGTGGCACTATGCGCCTGAAGTGCACCGACAGCTGAGGGGATCCGCCCCCTGTAGGAGGGGCAGAGTGACTCTGGGCCGCGTGAGTGGCATTCGGCGGCGGGCATAGAACTGATCAGCAGCATTATTATTATTATTATTAAACATTTATAAAGCGCCAGTAACGACCTGGCGCTGTACAGAACATATAATCAGCTGCGGTCCCTACCTGTGGCTTACAATCTAAAAGACAAGGAGGGGGAGACAAGGAGAGGGGACAGCGGGAGAGACATGGGAGAAGACAAACAAACATTCAGGC
>QEPC01007499.1:486263-522828 GCA_003113815.1 Sphenodon punctatus | reverse complement strand
CCCCCCTGCCCACCTCTGCCACCGGCGGGCAACCCTTCCCCCTCCATAGGGTCACCCCTGCTCACACCAGGGGTTCCCCTCCACACCACCCACTGACCTCCCTCTCCTGCCACCAGAGGGAGGTCAACAACCCCCACACCACACCCAAGCCCCCAAAATTGCACCCCTCCAACGTCAAAATTCTCCACATGATACACACAGGACCCCACCCCACTCCTCTGTCAATATCTTCACCCCTCCTCTCCCACGCACATAGAGGAGGGCGGGCCAGGCAATATCCCAGCCTCTGTCACCACGCACGCAGGAGCGCTCTGCAGAGCAAGTATAATGCCCCTGGTAGCCACCGCCACCGCCTCCATCCGCTAACGGCCCGCCAACGCCACTTCGGCCGCCGCCCAGAGCGCACCACCCTTGGGGCAGCTCCCCTTTGTAAAGATGGTTACCTGCAATGGGGAGGGACAGCAGAGTGGATTCAGGTGGGGAGGATTCCCAGGGCCTTGGCCAGGGAGCCCACACCCCACCCTCCTTCCCAGGTATAGCATAGGAAGAGTCATCTCCTTAAGAGATGGGGATGTGATACCCAGAGTGATGCGGGCACAGCACACGCTGGGGCCATGACCCTGGAAGGCATCTCAGGTAAGGCCAGAAAGGACATGCGCTGTCCGCTGGCCTGAGAGCACTAACCTCCTTACTCACGCCCAGAGTTGGGCCTGTCCCCCTTTTCGGCCAGAGCCACAGTGCTGTCGAAAGGTTGTCGGTTAACGATGCTGACACTGGAGGGCACATTCACGTCGGCATCTAAGTTAATAAGTTTATTACATAGATAGCATACTGGATCCAAATTGCATGTGCAATTACCCACCGGCCTCGTTTCAATTTTGATAAATAAAGAGTGCGGCCAGTTTAAAACCAAGCAACATCTCTGTGTCTCATTGGGGTGCGCCGACAAGGGACATAGCCCCCCTTTCATAAGTTGCATTTAAATATAAATGAATAATAAATATATTGTAATTATTTGTTTTCTCCTTCATTTCATTTCCCCCCATCTCCCTCCCTTCCCCTGCAACTCCCAGGAGTCCAAGTGAATCCAATGAATAGTGTGTCTGTGTGGGAAAGAGATAGAGCGCACAGGAATTTGTGATGTTGGATTTAACTTGGGCATGCAATGATCTTCTATTTAACCAGGGCATTTGACTTATAACACATTTGGGCATGTGATGACAGATGATGTCAAGGTCAGGGTGGTATTGGCATCAAGACGGTGGGTCTGTCTCCCTTATTTTGTACTTTTATAACTTCCTCAAAACCACATACTTGTGAGTAGTCCCATTGGTTTGGTTTGAGGATTGTGGTTTAAAGAATACAGAAACTTTAGATTTAAGTAGTCTCCTTATAACATAACTTAAGTGCAGAGAGAGGTGGTCAGATTATTACGTTATAATTATTATGTCATAATTATTACCATTTAGCTCTTTCAGTATTCAAAGTACTTTGTGCATCTTATCTATTTTAACCTCACAACAACCCTATATGGTAAATTGTTATTAATCCCATTTTACAGATGGGGAACTAAGCCTGAGAGACAGTAACTTGTTCCCAGTGAATTCATAGCTAAGACAGGATTTGGACCCCAGTCTATAAAGCACAGGTCTTAGCCACTAGGCTAACATTGGCTCCAGTTGCAGATCTTCTGAAACTATGCTACTTTGCTTGGCAGAGATCCTGTGCATGAAATCCTAACTATTCAAGTCAACTGCACGATTCTCACTGTTGTTGATAGAGCCAGGATTGTGAGAAACATAGCTGAGTAAGAGGATTGCTCCTTTGCAATTGGTTTCCCTAGTTTAGAAACAAATGACTTTGAGAATCTCATAAATGTACTTTTAAGATATACATATTCACTAGAATTATGATCTGCCCTTGATCATTAAAGATACGGTGATCATGATGGTTCCTATATTCCTATTGGAAAACAGCCTGTCCTGTAGAATGCTCTGATCTTTCCTGTGTAACCATTTAGTTCAATGGACAAAGTAATTATAATTATTTATCGATTAACACAGAGACGTGACAGTGCGAGTAGTTTTGTGAGTTAACACATCTCAACAAGAGAGACTAAAGTATTTCAGTACTGGAAGCGGTCTGTGCTCCTAGCACTCTTGCATGCTCTACATTTCCTAGTTACTGTTAAGACCTTTGGCAGAGCTGAAACAGGTAGTACATTTATTATTTTCAGGTGCTATTTGCATATTCGGGTAGCCCTTCAAAACGCCCCATGAGCGATGCAGATATTCACATATCCATTGAGGGGTGTGTGTGTGTGCAGATATTCCATTTTGGTTATTTTGTTTTTTGAGGGCATTTCAGTATTTTGGTTATGAAATTTTCAGTAACTGTGCATGTGCCAAACAATAGCACTTAATATCACCAAACTGAAATACTGAAATGACCGAAAACCAAAAAAACGGAACTAACAAAAACAACAAAATAACCAAAGTAGATGCAACCAGGTAGCAGATACTGTTTCAACATTTTCAGTTTGGGTAGGGTAAATAAATATGATGGGTTTGTTTGGTTTTTCAAATATTCATCTCAGATCTAACCTTTAGAAATTGTAAAATCCCCTGTGATTGAAAAGGAATTGTTGGTAAATCCAAGCTAACAGGAAATGCTCCACTGAGAGAGAGTGGTTTGGATACCGCCAGGGGCATAGCTACCCTGGAGCAAGGGGGTGCAACTGAGCCCACACCCTGGACTCACAGGGAAGAGGGCTTTGCACTCCACCCCGGCCACTCTGAAGACTTCCCAGTGGTGTTCAGACTGCTTGAAAAGAACCCTAACAAGAAGGAAGGACTCAGAGTGAAGTGGAGTGTTGCCCCCACCCCCAATCACTCTTAAAATCTCCTTCTTGGTGAGGTTCTGGGGCAGGTGTGCGTGCGTGTGTGCGTGCATGCTGGGAGCTGGGGTGGCATTGCCTTCATGGATAAACCCCGTTCCCCAATTAAGATACCCTACCCACTCCCACTCCACACCCTGGAGTCCCCGCCACCTTACCCGTGGAGGTGGGCATAATGTGAACATGGGCCTAGGCCTGCTACAGCCTTGCTATGCCACTGGTATCCTGGTTGAAGAAAAGCTTATATCAAAGATTCTATAATCCCAGTGGGGCCAATCCCATGCCCTGAAAAGCCTGCGTGCATCTACGCACATGCGCCCTCGCAGAAACCTCGCACACCTCCATTGCGGGCACACTGTGCTTTACAGAAGTGGTGCACGCAGGATCCACAGAGCACGGGATCATCTCCAATAAACACAAATGCAAAACAGTAGTTCAGGCTTCCGCTAAGCAGAGTCCCAGAGCATCATGGTTTCCTATGGGGATGCATTAATGTAACAGCTACCCCTTGCGAGTCCAACAAAGTAACCCAGGACCTTTTGGACTCAAACAATTAACTTTACTAAGCGAGCTTAGGTTGTAATTCTGTACTGCCAAAATAACCTTTTTTTTACTCTTAACCTTGATCATTAAAGCTGGCACAGAAAGGAAAGCAAAACAGTGTATAGAGCACAGAGTAATTTTTGGAAAAGATGACTTTGCTGAAGACGTGCATTGCCACACCCAATCAATCTAATCAGTAGGTCTCATCTCATATCTCATGGAGTGCAGCATGTATCTCCTTGGCTTTAATAGGACTGTTCAATGCTAAAGCATTTGACAGACCTTCTGGATCAACTACACACTCGGATACATTTTGTTCCAAACACATGTAATCATTAAAATCACGCTTACATTTTTCATGTTAATACCCTTTATGGTCTCTACCTAAATTCCAATTTAGGGGGCTGCATTTTATAGTTTCCCCTAAAATATTGACTAACAACATATTCATTAATCTTAAACCAAGGGTTCCCAAACTTTGGACCATGCCATCTGTGGATGGTGTTCGCCATGGAATGACATAGGTATTCTGTTTTTGCAGAAATTTCCACAAAAAAATAGAATGGCTATTGTTTTTTTTATCAGAATTCTGACTGGAAATATGTTCCGATTGGAATTCTGACCAAAAATACAAACCAAAACGTCACTGTGCATGTGCACAATAGTCACTGCCCTGAGCCAAAATGATAGCAACACTGCTACCGCCTTTTTCATTAAGGGTAGAGGCCACTTTATGCATGCACAGTGGCTTTCTTATTTTAAAAAAAACCCAAATTCATCCAATTCTAGTATTGCCCATTATGGTGTTTCATCCGATCAAAATTCAGAATGAACAAAATTCTGGTTTCACCCCTCAATGGTGTCACAATCCTGCTTGATGTTTTATATGCTTGTCATGTCTTTGTTGCTGTTGGGGGAGGGGGGCACACAGGAAAATTTTAACATCTCCAAATGGGGGCACCCAGTCAAAAAGCTTCTTAACCTCGTTGGGTGTTTTCAAAATGATGCTAACCCCAATTTAATAGCACTTTAACCACACTTGCAACTTATGCAACATGCATAAGAAATGTTCAAGTGTGGTTAAAGTGTGGTTAAACTGGGGTTAGTGTCATGTCTGAAAACACCCTATATTAAGCTTTGTGTGAGTGTTATCTTGGGTTGTTAAACAATGCCTGTCTTCTATTTTAGAGGTGGCTGCGTTTCAGGCCCTTTTTACATGGGCTGTGACTGAGTGGGGACTGGGCGTGCGTGCTCAGCTCATGGGCAGCACATGGGCACACCCCCACCCCCCATGCATCCCCATGCACAAAGCAACCTCAGTTTTCCCTGGTTGCTCCGTGCATGGGAATGCGGGGGGAGGGAGCTGAGTGGGGATGCATGTTTTGCGGGAGTGTACATGCACCCCCACTTACCGGCAATGGGATTTACACAAAACGGTACCACTCATGCCCATGTAGATCCATTGCGTGGGCATGTGTGGTACCATCTCGTATAGAAAAGGGCCTCAGAAATGTCAAAAGAAATGAGTTTAAACCGTAAACCACTATTGGCTTCCTTAAACCTTATCCCAGCGCAGTCCCATCCAAGTCAATAGAACTAGTGGTTTAAGTGGTTTGAGAACAGCAGGCTTAGTTTGTTAATTAGTTTGAAAATTAATCCAGGAACCTTCTAGATGGAAGTTATTATGAAAAAAAGAGATTATATATCATATGCACATGGCACTTCAGCAGTTCCATTTAATACAATCCCTGATCATTCAAATTGAAAACTGAACAGCAGGTATTTGTAATAAAAAGTACCTTTTCCATATTTCTTTTTATGCAGGAGAAGAGAATTAATACGCTGTACCTATGGTTTGAGAAGAATTGTTCTTGATTACTAGGTTTTAAAAAAAATCTAATTGCTTCTTTATATTGTCAAACTTGATGAGGTGTACACTAGAACTATTAATCCTGTGGGGGTTTTTGAATAAGGATTGCTGACATAATTGCACATTACTCCTATTCTAAGCCCGATGTGAAAATGCAAGCTTATGCAACTGTTACTCCAGCATATGTGTAAATTCTGATCCCATAGGGCAATGAAGGAAAACAAGTTTTAATCTCGTGTGGCCTTCCTACAGGGTAAACTTTGACTAAGTAACCTCCCTCCACCACCACCACCACCACCAGCAAAACAGAGAAGTTTGTATAGAGAGCCCCATGTATCATTAAATTCCCCAGGCTAGCTTTTGAAATGATGTAGTTTATAATGATTTATGGCAGTTGTGAGTACCGCATGTAGTAGATAGTTTCCCTACTCTTCCTTATGTAGCTGCATTTGTTCCATGAGAATACCGACTGACTGTAATTTTATAAATGCTCACAGGAATAAAGCATGCAAGTCTGATTAATTATTCTTATTCACTGGACAGCAACAACCTGCAATGGACATTCTTATATGAAATATAGTCACCTTTTGCAAATACACAAAAGTGTAGCTACACAAAGGTCTAAGGGCACAATACTCATTTACTATTATGTATATAGTGCTTTTGTTCTTGTTCTTGTTTTGCAAATCTTATTTAGCTCACCTTTGCAACAACCCCGTGAGGTAGGTCATTAGTATTCCCATTGTCAGACGGAGAACTGAGGCAGAGATGCTTTTAGACAAGCACCTCCCCACCCACCCACCACCCACTATACATGTTGCAGGGCTGCAGTGGTATTGTACAGTGCTCACAGAGGGGCCAAAGCACTCCCTACTCAATCAATATCCCAGATCCCTCGTGCCCGCACCCCCTTCTCTCACAAGAGGGTCATGGCACAACCCTCCCCCCCCCATTCCTGTCCATAGCCCCCTTCTCATAGGGGGAATGTAGCAACCCAACCCCTCCAAACATATTGTACAACAATCTATATTTAAGTTTTGCATTTATAAGAATAAGCATAGACCTTTTCTCAAGTGTCCCTCAGTGCTTGTTTGTCCACGATGGGGCTGATCCGTATTGCACATGCAGCATATGCATGCATGTGTACGTACACACATGTAAGCCGCACACACCCCGGGCATGGGGCTTCAGCGCATGAGCAAACTCTGCATATCCACAATTGTCGCTGCAGCCCAAAAGACGACGAGGTTCCGCCACAGGAGGTTCCTGACCCGCACTTAGTGTCCCGCCCAAGGGGGTGCAGGTCCCTTATTTGTTCACAAGGATGGGACCCCACTGACGCACTATCAACTTGGGGCAGTTCTCAACATGTGTGTGAAGGTTGCTATAGCACGCATTCCTTTTGAATAGGGGTGGCATCAGTGGCAACAAGCATGGGACTGCCTGGGGAGCAGATACAACGGATAGGGAGATGGTGGCGCGTACTGCATGTAAATCAGAAACACTGAAGCAAGAGTGTGTGGGCAAGCAGGGATACCGAAGGCAACAGCTTAACTCTGATTTCTCTTGCAGACATGTCAGCTCTGCTGGGATGGAAAGTGGTATAGATTGTCAGCCACAGCATCGTGTACTGGGCAGGAAAGATGGCCGCACGCAGCAGATGGGGTTCCCAGCTGGGCCTAAGTGATTGGGCAGAGGTAATTTGGTTAGGTAGGTATGGAATGCTGTGGGAGCAATTGCTCCCAATGCTGACTGTAGCAAAAAATAAATAAATCCCGGCACCGGCGGTGCTTGTAATACATTTAGGGGGAAACAACCTGCCTAGGATTACGGGGCTGTGGCTGACAAAGAGAGCGAAGGCTGACTTGCAGATAATCCATGAAAGATTCCAAGGGTGCACATTGGTATGGTCGGATATGCTGCAGAGGAGAGTTTGGGCTAATTCTCAGTTCCCGTGACGGGTAGACCGGGCTAGGAAGAGGGCAAATAGTGAAATTCGGAATTGGTTGCAAGGAAAAGATGGGAAGGTCATACGTCACGAAGGTATCAATCATGATAGGGATGGGTTATTCAGGAGTGACGGTGTCCACCTATCAGATATGGGTTGCAACTTGTACCTTGGGGTCCTAAAACACCGGTTAAAGGAAATCCTGGAAAGTTGAGAGTTTTGGCGGCGAACCAGCCAAGCAAAGCTGGTGGTTCTGGTGGTGGTGGGCTGAGTTCAGGCCAATTATTAGAAGTTGAAGTTGACTATCGTCAGCCCAAGGGCGAGAGGTGAGCAGCTGAACCTGCTGGGTGGACCATGTGCGGACCATGTGCCAAACAGTAGGTTACAGCATCCTCACCCTTGTTGGGGGAAACCCAGTGATCAGGGTAGGGGGTAAGTTAAGAAGTTGGGTAAGGTAGGGCACAGGAGGATTCCCCTTGGGCTTAACCTGAGAATGTGGGGAAGAAGGGCGCCGGGCAGACAGGATAGTGCCTGGTGCGAGTCGGGAACCTCCTGTGGTTGGGGTAACAGTTAGGAAGAGTCAGGAAAGCTAGGACCCCAGTTCAAAGGGGGAAGTTGGAGGGTTGCACCTTCCCCCTTTGGGTTAATCAATAAAGAGTGTGGCCGTTTAAACCCACACGTGGTGTCCTCATCTTCTTTTGGGGGGCGGCGACAAGTCCCCTCCGTGTACGCCACAGTGGGGGTTTGGCGGTGCCCACCCCTTCCGACAAAGAAGATGAGGAGGTAAGGACGGCCGCAAAGGCTTTCTGGTGTGGGGATTGGAGGTTGCTAAGCAACCAAATTGCAGGTGCCCGGGACTCTCACGGGAGCTGGGACTCCCGGGTGCCATCTTAGGCTCCCTGCTCACGTGCCTCATTTCAGCTAGATGCGAAGCAGGGAACGGGCGTGAGCCCACCCACCTGCCCCTCTTAAATGGCATCACTCTGAGTTGCCACTGGTCTCCGATTAGGACCAGAAAGGAATTTTCCCTGAGCCTGATTGGCATAATGGCGAGGGGTTTTTCGCCTTTCCAGGAGTGACCTTGCCAATTCGATTGGGGGGGGCGAGGGCACAAATTTGCTAGTGGTAGGTCAAATTGTTGCACTCTTTGCGGTGGGCTGAGTTCAGGCCAATTGTTAGAAGTTGAAGTTGATAGTATAGCATGATTAGGAACATCTCCTTAAGAGATGGGTAGAGGTCATACATAGCTGCACAGTGCGGCCCACTGTATGATCAGCCCAAGGGCAAGAGGCGAGCAGCCAAACCCACTGGGCGGACCATGTGCCAAACAGTAGGTCACGGTGTCCTCACCCTTGTTGGTTAAACCCCCCGCCCCCAAAGGGGTGGGAGGTAGGTACGAGCAATCCGCTCTGGCCCGGGGAAACCCGGTGATCGGGGTAGGGGGTAAGTTAAGAAGTTGGGTAAGGTAGGGCACAGGAGGATTCCCCTAGGGCTTAACCTGAGAATGTGGGGAAGAAGGGTGCTGGGCAGACAGAATAGTGCCTGGTGCGGGTCAGGAACCTCCTGTGGTGGAACCTCATCTTCTTTTGGGCTGCAGCGACAATTGTGGATATGCAGAGTTTGCTCATGCGCTGAAGCCCCATGCCCGGGGTGTGTGCGGCTTACATGTGTGTACGTACACATGCACGCATATGCTGCATGTGCAATACGGATCAGCCCCATCGTGGACAAACAAGCACTGAGGGACACTTGAGAAAAGGTCTATGCTTATTCTTATAAATGCAAAACTTAAATATAGATTGTTGTACAATATGCATATAAAACACAAGCATATATTTTATTGTCTTCCTCATTCCCTGGGTGTAACTCTTCCTCTTTAAATGCATGTACTTCAGGCAGAGATGATTGCTAGTTTGATATTTGACAAGCCAAACGCAATTGGGCATTAATCTTAACAGAGCCTCAGGAAGCTATCATAATCAAGGACCTATGTTCACTGCTTTTTCCCTGTTGGTGGCAAATGGCAATTGGAAAAACATTGTTTCCTGACCATAACTGAAACCATGTCCTTTTCAAGATGGACATTTCATGGATAACCTGAAGAGGTTTCAGCAGAGAATAGAGACCAATGAAGTGGACAGAAAGTAAATTACTCAATTATCCTCCAGGGCCAGGGCATTATCATGCCTGCCCTGGTGATTACTGGCCTGCTCCTTCCTCCTGCCCTGCCCCCTCCAAATCACCCTAGACCCCACTGTTCCCAGAGGTCAGTAGGGCAATGGCGCATAGTAAGCACCAGTGTATCTGTGTTCTCCACTGGCACACATCTCTCACACCCCCACGCAGAGCTGGATCTTGCTCAATGGGTTTAAGTTATAGGAAAGTAGACTTGGGATAAATATCAGGAAGAAGTTCCGAGCTGTACAAATGGTTTGTAACTGAAACAAGGTTTTGTAACTGAACAAGGTTTTTGAATCACCTTCATTGGAGGTTTTCTAGAGAAGGCTTGGAAATAATCCAATGACATGCCATAATCATCCACAGGGGGTAGGGCAGATGGGACAGCTCCAGCAGATGGTAGTAGGCAGCCCCGTGGGAGCATGGATACCCACGCGCACCCTGCACGCTGATGAAGTAGGACACGGACACGGCAGGGCCACCCTCACTCAGGCAGGTCGCATATCCCAGGAAGGCACACACACACACACAAGGCGGACTCGGCAGGACTCCATGCCGCAAGGCCCCCCAGAGTTGATGGTAGGCGCCCCTCAGGGAAGGGGGCGAGCCCCAGCTCCTCACAGTGCACACGGTAGTCACCAGCGGTCGTGACATAGCCAAAGCACAGCATACCAAAGCTCAGGCAACGACAGGCATCTGACCGGGTGGGCAGGGAGCACAGGCAGCACTGAACAATGGGCGAACGCCACAGGTCGCAATGGGCCATGCTCTTGCGGGCGGTCCAGGCACGTACAGAGCCCCCGGAGTTGCCGAGCAGGACCGCGGGCTGAGATGCAGCTGCCATGGTACAGCTCCTGGAGGGTCTGAGCTGCAGCGGCCGTGGGGGCAGCATGGGATGTGGGGCAGGGGGGCTGCACATGCAGACAGGGGCTGCCAAGGCTGACTGATAACGGCAGGATGGGAAGAATGGGGCCACTGTGGAGGGAGGAGAAGGGAGTGGGCAGCGCACAGCTGCCGGCATTCAAGGCTGGCCAGGCCCATGCATACACACCTGCTGGGTGGATAGGAACGTTAGCAAGAGCACGCACAAGGAGACACAGCGGCCCGGGGGGGGGCGCCCCAGGGTACCCCCAATGCAGCACCACAGCCGCTACCGGGGGAGCGCAGCGGCGGCCTGGCTGCTGGCGTCTGAGTTGTGGGGGCACGGGTCCCCGGATCCGCGGTCCNGGGGGGGGGGGGGAGGCAGCAATGGAGATCCATGGTAGTCTAGCAGCTAAGCTGTTGACTTGGACCCATCTTCTTAGCTATGAATATACTGGATTGTTTTGGACAAATCACTATACCTTAGCCTTAGTTTAAAATGAATTGCTGTAGGAACTATATAGGAATTGTAAAGCACTTTGAAGATTGAAAAGATGCAATAAGTGTTAAAGAGTAAAAATAATCTTCAAATGAGTCTATAACAGTCAAGTAAAGCCATAAGCAAATATGTATTGTAAAATGACCCAAAATGATCTCCTGGTAAGGGCAGTAGATTCTCAGTGGGATAGTGCTGTAGTTTAGATAACTGGATAGTGAAACAGAAGTGATCTCTACTTCCGACATTTCCACAGAGAGAGTAGAGCCCTGACATATCCTATTCAGTGAAGTTAGCCATTCCCCCAGAACTGTCTAAATCCACAGGAGAGAGATCCTAGGATTAGACCCAGATAATAAACTCTCTAGAGGATGGCCCCACAAAACATAGCAATGGGAAGCAAACTGCTTTTATTCATGAAAGAGCAGTATATTTTGAGCACGAACACCAAAGTATACCTCCTGTGAGCATAACTGGGCTGCATAACTGGGCTAGTATCCCCCAGCAGAATTGCAGGAGGGGGGGGGGGGAGGGAGGTTTGAGGCTGATTCAGGGCAAAACTGTCAGAATAATGCAGCCATTTTGCCTGTACTTGTCTATGTACAGGTTGTGCACATTTTTAAAGTTTGTGAATCAGACAGTTGGTTTGTGCTGTAACATTTCCTTAGAATTATTTAAAAAACAATCAGTTAAGCAATGGTTTTATGAAGTATAGAGCCACTGTATGTTCTAAGTATCATCATACATATCACTCTGCATGCATAATTTTTGACCAGCTTCCAATTAAAACAGCAGTTAAGGAACGATCTTGTTAACATCTTCAGATATTTATCAAAAATGCATTCCATTCAAACAGATATGATGCAGATCAGGGTGGGGTTTTTTTGCAGGGGGGGGCGCTTTTTGGTTTTGTTTTGTTTTATTTTGTTACTGTTAGGTCTAAGAACTAAGACAATGCAGTTACTCAGACATAAACTAGCCATACTTGTTCAAAAACAATTTAACACCCAAGACAAGGTCATTAACCGAGTGGCTACAAAACATCCCAATCACGCTTATTTAGTGCTTGCAAACCCTGGAGCCAAATTAAGTTAAATTCAATTTACAGTAAATGCAATCCTCTAAGGCCAAAGCAGCAGTTACAAACTAGGGTGTAGGCCATGAGGGGAAGCTGTCCTGGCTACAGTCCTGTGGAGGATGTAAATAGGACCTGGGGCAGCAGTGCCCATCACAGTGTGAAAATCCTGGATCCGTGAACCAGGCCACTGTGGCAACCATTGGATGTGCTAGATGGGGCCACTACCAGAGATTCTCCACCTTGTACCACCAGCATATCACTAGGTCTGCTGCCATTGGGTGTCTTCAGATAGACTCAGGGCTGGCCACCTCAGACCTGCTCCGGGGGTGACCAGCAGCCCTGTGTCCAGCCCTGCCTACACTGGGCTTACACGGACCCAACAGCTGCTGTGAGCTACAGTTTGCCTGTGCAGCAACCCCACCCCGACACCATAGATCTGCGGGCGAATCACCTGACATGCTAGGTTGCCACCCACAGCTCTATGGCTGGCCCGGCTGGCCACGTTGCCTGCCCGTGCTGAGAGCAGAGCTGCAGCAGCTGGCCACTGAGCAGATGGACAGTTGCTCTGTCTCCAGCTGGTGCCTCAAGCTTGAGTGGCCTGCTCTGCCGGCAGTGCTCTGGAGCACTACCAGCGGGGCTGGAATTGAGCAGGCAGTGCCTGCTCGGCCTTTAGATCGGATGGCCTACCTTTAGATGGATGAGCCAACTGGTGTAAAGTGGAACAGATGCATGGGTGCTGCCCATCTAAAATCACCCATTAGCTTGCCACAACTTGGAAATCCTTGCAAACTGATCCTACCCTTCTATGCAGGGGGGACCACATTACAGCACTGCATGTAAGATGCAGTCATGCAAGATACAGATGAGGAAAGTCACCATAAGTGGATATTAATGGCAAGAAAGTGAAATGTGTACCTACTTCTCATACTGGATCAAAATAAACAAAACAGTGCTTTGGTTGTTTTTACAGTTATGTAAAATATGCTTAATTTATGTTTAAAAAAAATCTGGTAGCTCTTCTATGGGCAGAGATCAGGAATTAATCCACTGAATTAAGTGTAGTTAGGGTCATATAACTTTTTTTAAAGCAAGAGCAGAATCAGGCCCTTTGATTTCCAAGTTGGACTCAGGACAAAAGTTGTGAAGATCATGAACCATTGCAAAACATTTCTCCAGCTGTAGGAACAATGTAGAAGCATAGTAACCATTAAATGCCAGTGAAGTTTATTTGCCTTAAATATGCTGACACCATGGTATATAACCTGCCTCCTGCTCGACTAAGATTCTGCTACTTTAGAAACATGAATTCATCCAAGATGCCCCAAGAGCCCTTCAAGATTTCCTGACTGCCTCTAAATGTTTAGATTTGTACTCATGTGTTCTGGGTAACAATTACTTAACTTCTCTGTGAAAGAGAGCAGCCTTCTCCTACTGCCTTGCCACTGTACGCTGTCATTTCGGTAACTTGCTATATTAGTTTTATCATTCCAGGCCATGAATTATTGATTCGAGTATGCTATTCCCCTTCAAACTACTGAACTGCTCGCCATTGTACTGATGCAAATAGCTAATAAATAAGCAGAATATAAAATGACTTTAAAAGTATATCATAAAGTCTTACTATATCTTGTACTGTAGCTAGTGTTATCAGGTAGTAAATTTCAGGCTGTGACTCTCAGGCTTTTCGTTCTGGACAGTAGATTCCAAATTAGCACCAACCTTCATCTTTCATGAAGATTATACCTTAATTCTTCTGTCTGGGAAACCAGTCATTCTTCCACACAGACCCATACAGTTTATCTCCCTGTCAAACCTGAATGTGATGTGTTGAGACAGGGGAAGGATGTGACCCTCGTCTTCTCTGTATTTATTGGAGCAATGGTCCCAAATTTTGTGGACTAATGGGTGATTTCAGACGTTATGCGGTCCCAATTCACCACAGTGGATTCCTGGCAGGGGTGAATCAAACAACTACCCCCCGTGGTCAATAAAAGCCCCGAACAGACGTGACCGGGATCACGGCAGGGAATCGGACCGCCAGATCACAGCCCAGGGCAGTGCAACAGATGTTACACCGATCCCGGGCCGGGCCGTGGTCAAAGCACCCGGAAGGCGCCGGAGCGGCTCGTCCCAGCTGCTGCTGTGTGCCCTTTAAATCTCCCTCCCTGGCCTGTGTTGTTGCTGGTTGCCTGGCAGCGACGCTGCATGCTTTGTCCCCTGATGGGAATCATTTCCTTTGATTCCGGCCGTGGTTGTCGTCCAGATGTTACTTTTTGTTGGTTCCCGTTGGGAATCTCATTGACCACGCTTTCGGAGATGGTCCGGGGAGGAGCTCTGGAAGCGTGGTCGATATTGACCCCATGTGGGTATTGAACATGATGAACATCTGGTGCCTGCAAAACAGATGCTCAGGGTGCTTTGGCCCCACCGCAGGATTGACTGTGGTTCACTGTGGTTGAGCGTGATGTCATAACGTCTGAAAATACACAATGAGTCTATTCTCATTCTAGATTATCATCAAAGTTTTACATGGGAAATCACTGTAGAATAGAGGTTCCCAAACTATTGCACTTCAGAAAAGGAACACAATCCTGATAGTTCATATATTTGGTATGTCTACATTGCTGCCTCGGGTCATGACATAAAGAGTATGACCACAAGAGACCATGGGCACCTTTAGAAACAACAGAAATGGGTGTCTGGATGTGTGTTGACACCATTGGTTAGCCACACGCAGTTCCTGTGTTTACTATGTTGCAGTATTTTCAAGATTACATCTACCTGTGTCTACTACTACTACTATTATTAATCATTAATAATTTATTAAGGCATCAGTTTTCGCCATAGTCAACAAAACATAAAGAGATATCAGCATCAATGTTGTTATCTACACACACGAAAAAAATAAAATAAAATATAAAGAGCATTTATAATCATAAAAGAAACTACCTATTCACAAAGTTAAACAGATCAACATGTTAATAGAATTGGGGAGGGAATATCATACACTCTACTCGGGGGACTGTCTTCAACACGAAACAAATAATACAATCTATACAGAACTTCTAACACAACTTTATCTCGAAGCCTTGCAGCTAGCAGAGCGAAAGATGCAGCAGCCTGCATGACTTTCTCGTCTCGTGTTGCCAGTAGCATCGTTATTTTATGGCAAACTGGCAAATGCTCCTTCTCTTTCCATACTGGAGCCAGCCAGTTCTGCCTTAGGTCCTAATATAGGGGACATGTTTTAAATCCTCTATCACAAGGTTCATACAAGGGCAAGTCCTGTTCTTATAAGGAATATTTTCATATCAGCCCTTAGTAATCGCAGAGGGAAGCAGCTGAAATCATAGCTGTGTGAAAGTCCTACGCAACATAGGCTCCTTCAGATTATCAACGTGCTTACTTAAACACTGAATGTCAGCAATGACACGCAGCCCACCACAGCTTCCCTGGATGATATCCCATGATGCACTGCTCCCTCCCATCACTATAAAGAACTGTAACTTTTAAATCCCCACCATCACAAATAGTGACTCTTCTAAAAAAAAAAAAAAAAAAGATAGAGAGAGATGATTGTTTCCTTGTAACCAAGGTTCTTCAAGATGGCTCCAAACTAACTCACAAAGGGATTTCCTGGATCCACGTGGAAGACACATAGAAAGAGCACATTGGCAGGGGAGAGGGTGAAATTATGGGGAGCGGGGAACTCTAAATGAGTGCACACGGGGACAGAGTGATGCGGAATGAGGCCGTGTCCGAGGGGCCTGGCCATCTCCACTGGGACTGTGGATGAGGGAAGGCGGCTGAATGCAGGCACTGCTTCCCAGTTTCTCATGACATGGTAGGGAAAGTGAACACAGCTGAGGTTGCTGCACCCCCTGGGCAGCTGGTGAGTGAGGACAGAGGGCCGGTCAGCAGCGGAAAGCTCACTCCTCTCTCTCACTCTCAGTCAGGCTTCCTTGCCAACCTGGTGACGGAGATGGTTGCTGGCCCCCTGCTTAGAAGCAAGACAAAAACGGCTTCAGTTTTGTTGGAAGTTGCAAGACAAGCCCAAACGGCTCTGTGTGTTGAACTCTATGATCATTCACCAGAAGTAATGGCAAACACACTAAAACATACTTACACGTCACTATAAGCACGTGCACATCCCAGACCCGATAATTAGGCAGTGGCACTCAAGTCATCCATGCAACCAAGGAAGAGTTAATGGGAGGCTCATGGGCGGCAGACCAGTGACCAAAAATAGTGACAGTGGTTAGAAATAATGCACAGCAACGTGGCCGATGTCTTAATCACCCAACCACTCTTGTGTCTAAAGGCACCCATTAACCCATATTGGGTGACCCTACTCCACATTAGCCCACGATGCAGCTGATGCTCACGCAGGTGGCCACCAGATGTTCACCTACTTCCATCCTGAGTGGGCGGCTGCCTACTATTTCCACCCCAGGAGGGTGGTCAGCTGCGCAAGATGTCTAATGGAGAAGGCAGGGGACACATTGCGAGCTACTGTTGCCCCACCCAGGCTAATGTAGGGTAACTGACTGCCTCCTGTCAGGACAGTCCCATGCAGCCCCACTCTGTGGACAGGTCCTCTGGCACAATAGAGCTGCAGGCAGAGCTTGCCATTCCTGTACATCCCCATCACAGCAAGGGGTGGGATGGTGGGGTTGGGAGTTGGTGAGTGGGGCGGGTCCAGGCACCCACCCATGTGACAGCTCCTGGACCAGCTCCGGAGTGTGGTGGGGCTTGAGACAGCAGCCTGCCCACCTGGTTTCCGGGGGGGGGGGGGGAGATCATGTGGCCTGCTCTCCACGCCAGCCCAAAGTGTGGCGACTGACTGTGTTTACCCTGTCCTGGCCAGGTGGAGGAGCCAGCCAGACCTCTCTCATGTGGATTTAGGGGAGACAGGCCAAACCTTTGGAATTTGCTGCTATAGTAGCTAAAGTCCTGGTTTTGGAAAAGATTTTAACTTACCTTTTAGTTAGAAATATTAATGTGATGGATGTTGCCACTGATGCATAAAGGTTATCGTTCAATATAGTTTGAAGTACCATCTGTGGACAGCTTACCATGGTTTCACAGATCTGAGGTCTGCAGACAGTGGTTTGAGAGCCATTGTGTTGCAAGATAATGTGCTGCAAGGGGGGATTTCTTTTTCTTCTCATTTTTATTGTTGTTGATTTATGATGTTTTTATGTTTTATTGTATTTTATTGATTTTGTTAGCTTAATAACATCTTCATTCCTCCCCTTTCTTCACCATTTCACTCGTGGGAATTATGGTCCCAATGTGAAAAATCGTTGGAGAACCAGTGTGATATTTACCCGAGTGCTATGTTATTGGTGGGTGGAGACTTTAACGCCAGGATAGGGAGTTTTTAGCCAGAAAACGGAATTCCAAATCTTGACAAGTATGTCCCCTTTGCTCAATTGACCCCCAGATCTTCCAGGGACCCCATTTGTTCTCGGGCCCATTGGGTCCGCTTTGTACACCTTCTTTTTTCTTTGAATCTAAGAATCTTTAATGGTCAGAAGGTAGGGGATATGGAAGGTGAATTTACATCTCACTCTTCCAAAGGCTCTTCAGTCAGTGACTATATCTTGGTTTCTGAAACATTTAGTTTTCTGATTAAATCACTGAAGGTTTCCCCAAGGCACAAATCTTGCCATTTCCCTTTAGTTCTCAAATTGTCTGTCCCTCATTCTCACCCCACAGAGGTGGTTTCTGTCTCTTGTGAGGTTTTATATTCTCGAGTTAGGTGTTCAGATATTGTCAACCAAGTTTTTCTCGACTTCTTAAACAACGACGAGATGAGAACCTTAGTAACACAGCTCCAGTCGCAACAAGATGCTGTTGGGCCAAGTGTTTTTCTAGATGAACTTTTGACCTTAATGGCCCCTTTCCTCAAAATTCAGAACCCTCCGCGTTATAGTGGACCGAGACACCCAGGTTGGTTTGACAGGGAATGTCATATAGGCAGGGCGACTTTGCATCAAGTCACGAGGGCTATGCAACAGTGTTCCTCATCTTTAACCCACTTACGATTCATTGAAGCCAGAAGGGACTATTGTAGGATGCTTTTTAGGAAGAAACGTTTCTTCCAGGAAGCTTTTTGGGCTAAACTAATAAGAGCAGCCAATGAAAAATCTTCTTCATCCTTTTGGAACCTGATACGGTTACATCTCACAGATAGGTCAGGTAATGGTAGGCCGGCTCCCCTTTCTCAATCTGCTTGGCAAGAACATTTTGAATTTCTCTTTACTCCGCCGAGTCCTTTGACTGGTACTATTCCTTTACAATCAATAGACCATTTTCCACAATGGTTGGACGTCTCTGTGGAGGAGGTCCGGCAGTTGATTGCTGGTCTTAAACCCAGGGAAGTCCCTGGAGTCAATTATATTTTACCAGAAATAATTCTAAGTACCTCTGATTGGTAGGCCGGCATTTTGGCCCCATTATTTACCCAAATCAATTCTATAGGCCGTATTCCTTTGGATTGGTGCAAAAGCATAGTTATCCCGATATTTAAGAAGGGTGATACTTCCCTTCCCTCAAATTACCGCCCCATAAGCCTCTTAAGTGTAATCGGGAAATTATATGCAAGATACTTATTGGGGCATTTACATGACTGGATAGAGATCGAGAAAATTTTGGAGCCTGAGTAGGTTGGCTTCACCCAGGGGCATTCGACATCTGACCACCTAGTCGTTTTGACTTCACTTTTGGGGAAATATGCTAAATCACAGAACAGGACGTTTTTGTGTTTCATCGACCTCTGGGTGACTTTTGATTTGGTCGACCGGGAGCGTCTCTAGCTAAAGCTGGAAGCCCTGGCTATAGATCCTCATTTGTTATTTTTGATTATTGCCATGCACTCTGACAACTCTTTGCAGGTCCGATATACTCCTCAGAACCAGCTAACAGATAGCATTACTGTGTGTAGAGGTGTACAACAAGGGTTCATTTTGGCTCCCACTCTTTTTAATTTGTTTTTTAATGGAGTAATAGCTCATCTAGCGGAATTTGATGTTTATGCCCCTAAGTCGGGTAATCGAAGGATAGCCGCATACGCAGACGACACCATCCTGTTGTCGCAGACCAGAATTGGTCTGTTATGGGCCATGAAGCATTTTAATGCTTATTGTATTCAGGAGCATTTGGAAATCAACTTCACTAAAACCAAAACAATGATTGTGGGCATTGGGCCTAGAGCCAAATTGCAGAACTGGTATATTGGATCCAATATTATTGAACAAGTTCATTTATATAAATATTTGGGGGTTATAATTACCCCAAACCTTAAATGGAATACCCATTATAGGGCAATTAGGGACTCCGCTCTCAAAAGTGTTGCCGTATTGCTCAAGTTGTACTTCACAAAAGGTGGGAGATTGCTTACTCCGGTTTTGAGATTGTTCAAGACCAAGGTTTTGAGCTTTATTCTTTACGCATTCCCGCTTTGGGGGTTGAGGTTTTTGAGTTGCCTGGAGCTGGTCCAAAATAAGTTTCTTCGAACTCTTTTGGCAGTTCCAAGGGGTACTCCCCAGGTGCTATTGCGTTGTGAATCTGGCTGTCTCCCAATGAGGGCTGTTTTAAAAATCCTTTTGCTAAATACTGGCTGAAAATAGTAGTTTTAAAAAACACAAATAACCCCCTGATTTTGACTGCCATGGGGGACAACCTGCTGGTTCCATGGGCCAAGGTAACAGAAGTGGAAATTATTAAATTAGGCTTCTCTAAAGATCATTTGTTGGCCAGGGGCTTCCTGGGAGCAGCCTCTTTGAACAAGCAATGAATTTTGGACCAAACACAACAAGAGGAAAACTCCCTATTGGACTCCTAATTGGTCACCCCATTGTATAAAGAGTTGTCCACTCCCCATTACCCCTCTGGTTATATTTTTGTCTGGCATTACTCCCAGGGAAGAGTTGCTTTCACAAAATACAGACTGAATGTCTTTTTTTTCAGCAACTTCAGAAGGCCGTTATGTGGGAACTCCCCAGGAGGACAGGATTTGTCCTCTTTGTGACTGTAGGAGGGTTGAAACTCCGGCCCATGTGATTTTGTACTGTCCGGCCTACCAGCCTCTTAGATTGAGATATTTGTCGAAGTTTCTGTCAGCCAATTCTACTTTGGGCGATTCACGGACCCTAGTAGATCTTTTCAACCCACTAGACTCAACTAAATCGAGGGTGGTAGCCAACTTTTGTTATAAAATTTCTTTAATCCGGGCCCTCCATACCGAGGGAGTCGAGGACTCTTAGAATTTTTTGAATTGTGATGTTTTATTTTCCTTAGTGGAATAATATATATTTCTTTGTCTTGGTTTGTGGGTGCTAGGATATGATTGTATTATATTGAGTTTTAGTTTATTTTAGTGTAACTTTACTGAATGCTTTGAATGTACGTATTGTATTTATATTTATACTATTTATACTATTTTCCCTATAATATTGTGCTTGTTTTGTTTGTTTTGTAAAAACCTACGGGTTGAACAATACATTATTTACTTACTTATTGATTTTGTTAGCCGTCCCGGGCTGCCTGTGACAGGAGGGGCGGGGTAAAAGTTTTTTAAAATAAAATAAAGAAAGAAAAAGAACAGGATATTGGATATAGGTCTACTCTCTTGTAGTGTACATAAGGACAAATCCACTGATGTTATAACAGTGCAGTCTGGTTCAGTTTATAGATAATAAAGCCCACTTTAATTAAAGGAAACTTTGCTATTAACTAGGAACAAAACACAATTTTTGCTTTTCTTTATCTTGTGTGTTTAGTGTCTCAAAATGTTGGGTCTGGCTACAATTGATTGGGAAGCAACTGCAAGCAAGCAGAGGGTACAATCTCGATGAGTAGCCTGTGTGCGTGCAAGAGGATGCAGCACTCTGGGTATGCATGCACATATGTACAGATGCTGACCCTACAGCAAACAGCAAAGGACCTTGGTATTGGTGAGTTCCAGAGCATTGGGCAGGGGGATCTCACGCCCTTGTCCTATTCTATCTGGTTCCCTGGGTACAGTTTCTCCTTCATCTGCCTTTGGGAGCAGGCCAAGTCTCCAAACTACAAAGCACTCAAAGATCAAACACAATCCACTCCTGCAGATCACCATTTCTGAGGGTAAACTCCCCTCTGACCAGCCCACCATAACATGAAACTTGAAAGATACTGAAAATGCTGGACCAACAATTCAAATCAGATTAGAAGTGGAAATTAAGCAGCACAAAGCACATTAACATATGCCTCAAACTTACAGGGGATTTTTTTGTGTGTGTGATTCAAATACGGAAGCTGAAAAAAAGGGGCTTTTTTGTGTTTGTGTTTTATGCAAACCTGAATGCACAACTCTACTATTAACTTAAACATTTAACACACAGTACACAACCAGAGGTGCTTGGGAAAATGGTAAAGCCCAGCCTCTGACATTAGCCTTTAATGGTATTTGGAAAACATCTCAACAATAATTTTGAAATACCTATAGCTTGGAAATCTTTCATTGTTGCGTATTTGCTGGTGTCTTTCAGTGGAGACTTTGATGAACAATTCTCTTTTTTTGTTACTGGAAATGGAAACTTAAGGCATCTTTGTCAAAAGGGTCTCTGCTCCATGGCAGGATGGATACCTTCGCCTACAGCATTGTGGACAGATGCTTGTCTAAGCTGTGTTTTGGAAATATTCAAGGACAGAGATTCCACAGCCTAACTGGGAAACTTATTTAATTGCCTAAAACTTCTCACAGTTAGAAAGTGTTTCCTAATATTTATCTGAAATCTATATTTAAGACATGGCAAAATTCGGACAGGAGTTCCGACAGAATGCTCCCACCTCCTACTGCACATGCACAAAATGGTGGCTGCCAGATCATGTGAACACAAAATAGTAGCCCCCTACACTCTGCTGCCATTTTGTGCATGCACAGTACGCCCACCATCATTTTGTGCATGTGCAGTAGGAGTCAGAATCAATCTGAATGTTCTGACAAGCAAAATGCAGATTGGATCATGTTCCAGTTCATGTTTTGTCAGTTTAATTAGAATGGCTGGATCAGTCGAAAATAGATTCAAGATGGAATTTCATTACAGGCCAAATTGCTGCAATTTAAGCTCTCTCTCTCTTGTTCTGCCTTCTGTGACAAATATTCATCATCTTTGTTGTGGCATCCATTTAGATTGATGAAAATGGCTATCATGTCCCCCATTAGTCTTCTCCGCTTGAGGATAAATATACCTAATTCTTTCAGCCTTTCCTTATACGGCTTGGCCTCCAGCTGCTTTAACATCTTAGTTACTCTCCACCGAATCATCTCCAATTTATTTATTATTTTCATTTATACCCCGCCCTCTCGCCCTCCTTCTACATACTTTTTCATTTGGATTCTCCATTTTACATAATTCATTCTCCATCCTACATCATTTGACATTTGTCTACATCCTTCTTGATGTGGTCATTGTAATATCTTTTTTAGTTGCTTAGTAGGCTTCAGGATTAAAACTGAAATCGATAGGTACTTTTGTGCCCACAAGCAATACCCAAAATCCTTCTGGGTGCCTGATCAGCACCCAATTACCAAAACAGGTACCTTCGTATCCAAAATTCTGGGTACTCCTCCTTACTGGGTTACTGATTTTCTATTTCTCCAACTTATTCTGACTTATCGTGTAACTGTTTTAGTGTCTTTTTGAACATAACTAGCCATTTTCATGATTTGAGAAATGGTGCTAAACAGAAAATCAGTAGCAGAAAACCAGAAATTTGGTAATGGTATTTCAGTAATTTGGGTAACTTGTTGGGCACTTAATGGGTACTGATCTGCCCAAGATGGATCTGGTACCACAATTTTGATGGTTATACCAATTTTTGCAAGTACCCATTTCAACTCTATTCATGATCTCCAACAAGTGTAAACAAAATTAAATTAAAAACATGGCAGATATCCTGGTTAGCATGATACAAAAGAATTCTACATGCTACATGGAGAGGGTGTAATCACACTTTTCTACATGTTATGGCAGTTGGAAGTAAGGGTTTCCAATGACCTGTGTTAACACTTATGAAATTTACCCATATTCCCACTTAATAAATACCGTAGAAGCTCTCTGTGTTGGGAATGTAGGAAAAGCAATGAAACATCAACTCCTAGAGGACTCAATTAGAAATCAGTGAACTCTGCTCTGGGAAAAGAACAGTGTATAAATACCTGATTACCTGTCCTCTTGCCTTGAAGGAAAGGCACCTGATAACAGAGGACTCCTAAAATCGACTGACATATGGCAGCTGAAATTATTAGCAAGCCTTATCCAGAAATATAAACCAATGTCCACCTTTATGCCCTGATAGCTTTAATTAAGCTTTCGGGGGTTTGTTCTATGACATTTCCTTAAAATACAAAGCAAAGCAGTCAAATTGCCAGCCTAGATCATGTCAGGATTACCATATAGTAGTTCCATTCATGTCATGGAAATCATCACCACAGAGTAACTGAGGGGCAACCACATGGTGCTGATGTAGGAGCATGATGGTTGAAACTTCTGAAGTTAGAATCTCTGCTTCTGTTGGAGTCAGACCTGAGCCTTCTTACCCATCTCCTCTTATGCCATACCATGGAGGGCAGGGTTGCTACATCAGTTCCTTCTCCCTCCTTTATCTGTTCTTATCATGTTCTCTCTACTAATTCCCCACTGTCTTTTCCTTATATTACTTTCATTTTTTTCCTCTTTCTGCTGCTCCATTTTCTTGAGAATACCCTACATTCATATCTAGTCTCTCTATGGATGTAAAACATCCATATCTGTTCTCTCTGTGGTAGCAAACCACTACTTTTGTTCTGTCTACCAGTGCAGCCAACTGAGAGATGCATCTGGACCATGTTATGAAAATGCCTTTGCAAAAAGGAACAGAACATGCAGGAACAGAGCAGGGGGGAGCGATAAATCTTACCAGTTTATCTCTGGGGGACACAACTTAAATTATTGGATGGATCATTAAAAGGGTTTTACTCAACAATACAGGGACATGCTGTGTGTTCACATTCAGAAATGATGGAAAAAGAAAAGAAAAACAAATTAGATAGTACTGCTGAAATTAATGAAGTACCAAATGCTGAAATGGCTGAAAAAACAAAATACTGAAGTGACTGAAATATAAAAGCAAGGTCCATGAAACTGGAAATACTACAATGATAATGAAGATGAATTCAGATTAGAGGGGAAATAGGTACTAAGTTTAGTACCTACAGGTAACACCCACATTTCCAGGTACCACATCGGGTACCCAAGAACCAATTGGATACCGGAATACCTGAGAAACTGAATACTTCCAGTATTGATTTTTTTAATTTACTGATTCCCAGTTGGTATATTGGTAAACCAACTGGTATACTGGGTTGGAAAAAAAAAAAATTGGCATGAAATATTTTTTTTTTTAAAAGTGACCAGAAGCAGTTTCCAGGACCAGAACATTGTTTTTCTGGGACGGAAAACTAATAAATGTCTTAAGACATTAAATCACAAAGTTAAAAAATAATTGAAAATGGGAACAGAAGTTTACTGGGACTGGACGTTTTTTTAAAAAAAATTATGGAAGTTGATAGGAAGTTAATAAATTGATGTCAGGAGACAGTATATCGAGGAACCAGTAAAAGAATTGGTACTGGAAGTCAACATTTCAGGTTGGTTGGGAGGCGTCAAAGCTGATGGAAGAACGGACTCGGGTGGCAAGGTTCCCCCCATAGTGCTGCCCGCCAGCGCCCCGGCCATTGCCTGCAAGGGTGGCCAGAAAATGGTGGCACAGGATTGACTTGTGCCGGTGACGCCAGAGACTTTCCAGCACAGGTGCTTTGTGGACCCTGGCGAGTCCCAGGAGAAGCTAGACCTCACCCTCCTACCTGTGAGACTTTAAAGCACGCGCGCTGCCTGTGAACTGTGTTGGGAGGTGTCGCAGCTGACGGGAGAACAGACTTGGGTGGCAGGGTTCCCCCCATAGCGCTGCCCACCAGCACCCCAGCCATTGCCTGCAAGGGTGTCCAGCGAACGGTGGCACAGGATTGGCTTGTGCCGGTTATGCCAGAGACTTTCCAGCACAGGTGCTTTGTGGACCCCAGTGATTCCCAGGAGAAGCTAGACCCTGCCTTCCTACCTGTGAGACTTTAAAGCACGTGCGCTGCCTATGGCTGTGCTGTGGGCACACGCCATTGGGCATCATGCCTAAGGGCTGCGTGCACAAGGGCATGTCCTTGTGCGCACGGTCTTAGGCGACGGCTGGGCAACGCTGGGGGGGGGGGGGAGGTCCATATAGGTACTGGTGCTTGTGTGCGCCTTGGTGATTTTGTCTTATTTTCCATCATTTAAGCCCATGGCTACCCCAAGTTAACAGAGATATATTGGATAGGAAGGGTAGCATCCATATGGAAATTTGGTTAGGCAGATATCTTGACTGGAATTAGTGGGTTAACCTCATAATGTCCCGCAAAAGAGGTAGGCAAGATCCTACCTACAACCCTGAGATTCCAACAGGCTCTAAGCAGTTAAAACTAGATGCATTTATGGTTAATTTGGTCGGGACATGGAGCGATTCTAACAGTCACCTAGAGGGCAGTGGCAAGGACCATGTTAAAGGTAGTACTTCACCTAGATCCTCTAACTTGACGAAATTAATCTGAGCCATTTTTTCTGACTCTAACCCCCTTGATATACTTGCAAACCAATGTTTTTTTATCGCTGATCTGATAAAAAACTGATATTCCAGCTTTCAGGTATAACTACTATTTTGGAGCAGCAAAAAGATCAGATTAAAATGCTTACAGACATTACAATGGGTCTGGAAGGGCGAACCAAGTACATGGTCTCCAGGTACTATCCTTCAAGTGGTTTGTTAAGTACACCCCAAGTACCTATGAATGAATCCTCGCAGGTTGGCAGGAATAATCCTCTCTGGCAACATAAGGAGGTTGAAATCTGCTCCCAACCACCCATTGGCTTGGTTCAGAGCAACAGATCAGGTTCTGGCAATGTTGGGAGACCCCCATTGAGAACACTACCAGAAATCCAATCCTTTCCAGCCTTCAGATCAATAATAGAGCTATTGCTTTCAGGGTGGCACCCCTCCCAAATGGCTACCTGCCATACTGGTTCTCTAAGGACTCAATCCAATCTCATCTGAATGAATTGCTTGGCTTTGGAATTCCACTATGGCAGATAGAAATCTATCAGAAACTTTCCCCTCTGGGGAGGCAAATCCGGCGGATAGTCTATTTTAAAAAGTCAGCACTGGTGGGGAAAATCCTATCAAGATCCGAACTTTTGCGATCCTGGGGGATTATTGTCAGCGAGGTTTTTTTTACCCCCACTCCTGTACCATTATTATCAAACCCCTGCCCTTCCGGTGGAGAAAGGGGATCCTCTAGCAAGTCCAAATCAAATATTCACCATACTGAACAACTGCGTTCCTTAGTCCCCACTTCTAACAAGCCTATCCCCCAGAAGACCTGTAGTGGAGGAGGAAACAGACTATGTTAATCAGCGCTTGTTAGATATAGCGTTGGATTCAGCCCCCCTATTCGATGTAAACAAGACCACCACTCCTTTGGTAGCGAGCCATTCTCATGCCAGCAATTCCCAGGCAAATGAGCTTCATCCAAAATCAATATTGGACAAACCTGTTCCTGACCATATTTCCCTGATAAGTGTAGGTTCTGAAGACTGTGGGGCCTTGATGGTAGTACCCTCTCAGGAAAATAATTATATGCCCCAAAATAAGCCTGCTGATGACCTTATTAAGCAAATAGAATTATTAGAATTTAGGAATACTGAAATTGGATCTTTACAGAATCAGGTTGTTGACCAGATACAATCTAATGGAGATTGGTTTTAGATCCTAGCTGAGGAATAGCTAGACATTCACTTGGACTAGTATCTATTTGCTCGTGCAATATTGCAGGCTGGAACTCTTGTTTTAAGAATGCCTCCTTCTTTGATTATCTACATAAATTCAATATTCTACTGCTACAGGAGACTTGGTCCAAAGACCCTACAGAATTTCCTGGCTAATGGCTATAGATCTATCGCTATCCCTGCTGTTTCTGTTCAATCAAGAGGGTGGCCAAGTGGTGGGGTGACTTGTTTGTAATCATAAGAACTGGTGGCTATGACCGTCCAGCACATTATTTGCCCCCCAATAGCAGCAGGGATAGTGCTCAAAACGAAAACCTTGACATTTATTTGTATCTCTAGCTATGTTCCACCCATAAATACTCGTAGCTTCAGGTTGTCACTTTGGACCAAATTGGGTAAACTAATAGATGAGCTGATGTCTACTTTCCCCCAGACCAGTTTTGTCCTGGCTGGAGATTTAAATGCCCGTATAGGACTCAGTGACACTGTTTGGAGTGCAGCTAGTAAGGTAGAGCTTGGGGGTGTCGCACCTAAGGGCATCGCGCGCAAGGACGTGCCCTTGTGCGCACAGCCTTAGGCGCGTGATGGGAGCAGGGTAATCGGGCCTTTGCTTCTGTGTGCCTCTTTCTCTGGTACCTGGGGAGGGGGTTGCTTGCATTTTATATTATCATTTACCTTGCTTCTGTCCCTAGAGGAATACCCTTCTGTGTTGCGTATGCGCAGGATGCCTAGGTATAAGAATAAGATGGGGGTACAGACCAGACCCCAGGTAGGAGCAAAACAGGGTAGCTTGGAAGCAGGGTAGCTTGGAAGCCCATCCTTGACCCCTGGTGGTTCCCCTGTTTGTTTGCTGCCTGTAGCCCTGTTGGGTAAAGAAGATCCTCGGGAAGGTTGTGGGGCTTCTGTTTTAGTTCCAGGCAGCTCTTCCCCTCCTGCTGAACTCAGTGTGGATACCATTTACTATGGGGATAATGGGGAATTTCTTCTCCCTACATCCCGACCTGGACCTTCGCTCAGTAAGGAAGATTCCCAGGTAGGAAATGTGGGTTGTTCTGAACCTGTGTTAAGCTCCTCCCTTACCAAAAGAAAGGGGATATCATCGGGAGAGCCCCAAAAAACCTCCTGAAGAAGGGGCTACTTTGGAGATGATGGCCAGGCAGTGCCTTTTGATAGGTGACTCTATATCCAAACTTTATAGGCAGCTTGATGCCATAAATGCCCTGATTCTCCAGCAATCTGGAGATTGGCGAGGACATTAGGCTTTGTCGGGCAGAACTTGCTAAATTACATTCTACGACTCTGGATTTAGTAGGGAGTGATGCTGTCCTGAATAAATCCCTAGAGGGCGTTGGTGGGATGGAGGCCTTAGTGTTGGGAAGAACAACTTAATTGTCAATCAATCCGGAGGTGTTAGTTTTTGTAATTGGACTTTCTCCTTTTGGAACTCCCCCGCTCTGGGATTCAAAATACAAAACCCAACATTATATTGCTAGGATTTTGGGTCATCCCTTTCCCCCGAACTGTATTACATGAATATCCTCTTTGAGGGGTTTTTTTGACAGTCAACGGCTGCTAATTCATTTTCGTACCTCCCAGATAACTGAAAACCTATTGTTATCTAAGGCTCGTTTTGCCTACTGGGGGATTCAGCTGCAAAGGGCATATATAAATCCAGCAACTACCCCTCTGTTGAACCCTCATGATAAGGTTAAGAGCTGTTCTGTGACTAAGTCTCCCCCCTCTATTTTGGGTAGTAGAGGATCACCCGAACCTGTAGCTAGTCCTGACCAGCTCCGTCGGACCTTCTCTGTGCAGAGTCCAATGCCTATACTATCAGGGAAAAGCCCCCAGAGGCCCCCTCCCATTCAGGCATCTTCCTTAGAAGTTCCCCATAGTGGACATGAAAATGGGCAACGACAATATTTAAGGAGTCTGCTTTTGGAGGGGGAGGCGATACCTGGGAAGATTCCATCTGACCTGGGGATGCCCTCTCAGAGCACCTCTGCAGAAGTTGGACACCCAGAGGGTCCCCTGGCTAAGCATTTGGAGGTGAGAGCACACCCTCCACAATGACTGACTGTGGATTCAAATAGTGGCTCCTTTGCACTTTGCTCCTGGAACATTGTGGGGTGGACAAGGCATAGTAAGGAGCCGGATTTTATTTCTCTTGTCCATAAATATCACGTAATATAGTTACAAGAGACCTGGGCCAAGCTGCCACTTGAATTAGATGGGTTCACTGCCTATAGTCTACCAGCAGTTTCTTCCAACCAGCTTGGGAGGATATGTGGAGGGCTGGAATGTTTGGTTGTCCAGCCTTCTCCATTTAAGGATATTATGGTCATATTGCCACACCTTGCTCTTGGCTTTGTTGCCACCCTGGGTCCCTACAAATGGGCGATTATTACCATTTATGTGCCACCGTGTAACGCAGGCTCCTATAGGAAGAATAGTTGGGATTTATTGGAGGATTTCCTAGATGAGCTGGGTACAGATCATCCAGGGGGCCTCTTAATTTTGGCCGGGGATTTTAATTCCAGAATTGGCCCAGATAATGTAACGCTTGCTCCTTTTTGTGACATGTCTTCTCTGCCACCATCCGATGTTCTGAAGTCCAGGGCCTCTAAGGATCTGCAAATTAATTCATCAGGGATTAGATTAGCTGAGTTGCCCTTGCCCATAATCTTTATGTTCTGAATGGTGCTGGTTTTTGGGATTGGCCGGGAGAGTTCACTCATGTGGGGCCTTTGGACTCGAGTACAATCAATTTTATTATGGTCTCAGCATTAGTTCTGCCTCATATTGCTGATTTTTCCATTGGAATGGAGCTCATGGGAGATCATTTGCCACTTCATCTCCTAATTGGGGATAGCCGGCAAGACGTGGTATCCAGTAGTAACCCTAGTACATCATTAGACAACTTAGAAATTTATAAAGCCCCTCCCTGGAACACTGATATGGCTTCTAGGATCACCTTATTGATCCAACAGCCATACATAAACAGTCTTAGAGATTTACTTATTCAGGCCAATGATTGGGGCGAGATAGTTGATATATATGGCCAGCTCTCTGTGGGTCTATTCCGACTAACTCAGGCGGCTGGCAAGCCTAGTAAGCCACTCCTTGTAGAGACACATAAAATCTGGTTCGACAAGGAATGCCGAGTCCTTAGAACTAAATTGAAATATCAAGATAGGGTTTTTATAGGTAGTCTTCCCTTTCTAAAATCCCTTCGGAATACACTACACTTAAAAGGACCTATAGACTCCTGATTAAGGAAAAGAAAATGTTCTATACTGAGGCACAATGGGTGAAACTCCTTCGGGCTTCGGACCTAAAGGATGTGAGGACTTTTTGGCAAATAATAAAGCATATGGCCAGTCCTACTCTAAGGGTAGTAGATCATCTAATTGCCTCAGAGCTTTGGGTGAGACATTTTATGGCTCTCTACCAGACCACGGAAGATCGGCAGGAGGAAGAGCCCCTGACTTCGAGCTTGAGTGAGCTGGAGATGCTCCCCCCCTGGCCGTCGGTAACAGAAGGGGAGGCTCTTGAACTGATTGATTCATTCCAGAGTAATAAGGCACCTGGTCCAGATTTAATTCATATCAACTTTGTTAAAGTTGTTAATTCATATCAGCCTTTTATCAGTCTTTGGGAAAATATACGCATTTCTGTTGCATAAATTATTGGGGTGAATGCAGCAGGAGGGTATCATTGCCCCAGAGCAGGCGGGATTTCAATCTGGACGTTCCACTGTGGAGCAATGCCTCATTCTGTATCATCTGGTGGCAAAGTACAGAGCGCGGAGTGGAGCAGTATATGCAGCCTTCCTAGATCTGAGGGCTGCTTTTGACTCAGCCGACAGGGAGATACTGTGGAAGAAACTACAGGACTCCTCTGCGGACTGAAGGTTGGTGTGTTTTATTCGCACTCTGTACTCACAGTCCACTTTGAGGGTAAGGATGGACGCTCAGGGACATGTTACTCCATCAATCCGTGCCTGCTCTGGAGTTAGGCAAGGTTGCGTCCTCGCACCAATTCTCTTTAACTTTTATTTAAATGCAGTGATCCCTAAAGTGACTGATCCAACTTGTTTTCCCTTGAAACTGGCAAGCTGACCAACTGGCTGTCTCTGTTATGCAGATGACGTGGTACTCTTATTACAGACTCGTGTGGGTTTAACCAGGCAACTTAAGGTTTTCATTGATTTCTGTGAAGTACATTAACTTGACGCTCAATTACCAAAAATTAAAAATGGTTGTATTCTCTTTAAGGAGGAAGATCGATAGATGGGCCATAGGCTCGTAGGAGATTCAACAAGTTAAAACCTTTAAATACTTAGGAATATTGTTTAATCGATCACTTACTTGGAATGATCATGTACACAAATGCCTGATGGCGACCAAAGGCCCGGTGCGTGCTATCTTTAATCTTTTTGCACGACAAGGCAGATCTGCGGTAGTACCTGCATTGCAGGTCTATAATAGCAAAATCAGATCGCAGGTTTTGTATGGTGCAGAGCTTTGGGCCCCCTTCGTCAGGAAGAACCTGGACTCGGTGCAGTCCAGGCTCCTGATGGGGCTTTTAGGTAACATCAAGGGGACCCTGTACACAGCTGTGAGGCTGGAGCTGGGCCAAAGAGGATGGCAGCAGATGGCTCTTGAGCTCTCTCTTAAGATGTGGTGTAGGGTATTTACTCACCAAGGGTCTGAGCTCCTGAGGGAGCTTAGCCGTGATGCTTATATCAGTCCATGGCAAAGGAGGGTGGAGGCTTCCCTCCAGGAGATGGGGTTATCCCAGGATTACCTGACACACAGACCCGCAGTAAGTTCTGAGGGAGGTACTTCAGAGGGCAGAGGATATCGATAGGCAGATGGAGATGGCTAGGGTTCAGGCCTCCCCTCATCTGGCGAATTATGAGCAGCAGGTTCCTCCTCCCCGTTGTATGGCTTTGTATCTTTCTATACCAATCTCTGTTAGAGCTAAACACCTGATATTCCAGGCAAGAGTAAATGCGTTACCATCTAAGGTTTTGGAGGGTCACTTTTTGGGGCTTCCCTTTGCAGAACGACTCTGCCCGTTTGATCAAGAAGAGGTGGAGACTCCCAGTCATATGTTATTGCACTGTCATTTTTTGACGATCTTAGGGAGAAATTCCTGCGTCCAATTCTGACTCAGATTCCAGGGAGATCAGAGGGAAAAACCATGAATTATTTGCTGAATAGCTCAGACCCAGACCGAACTAAGCTCCTTGCAGAATTTCTTCTCCAGATGTCACATGTACGGAGGAGATTTCTGGAGTTTAGATCACTTACAGAAGACTCTTTATAGACTCTCTTGGTTGGTCTGTGTAGGTCTCTTACGTCCAGATGGAATTAAGGCTGGTTTATTCTTGGGTGATCTCTGAAGGTAGTTCGGTAGATTGAATAGGGTTTTCCCTTATATGGATGATATGCTAAGTATATTTGCCTGGAGGTATTAATTGTGACAGATGTACAATTATTTTTAGTTTAATTTTATTGATATGCTTATTCAGGGCTGAGGTACAGTTTACCCTTTTGGATGTTTTAATATGGGGAGCCCTGTTTTGCTTATTTTATTCTGTATTGCCAACTGGTATAAGTTTATTTATTTAAAGTTCAAATTCTCTGTTTTAGTTTTCCCCCTTATGTCACTAATCCAATAATTTGTTGTGAATTTTTCCTGTTTTGCTGTTGTTGTTTTGTATGCAATGACTGTGTGTCACACTTAATATCTATTTATCTATCTATCTATCTAATTAGCAAGTTATATGCCAAATATCTCCTGAAAAGACTGATGGATTGGCTGATGGTCCAAAAGATTATTAAACCAGAACAAGCCAGATTCCAAAAAGAACGAGCCACCATGGATCACTGCTTGTTGCTGTCATTCTTAGCAGAGAAGTACGTTAAATGTAACAAGCGATTCTTTTGTGTATATGTGGACCTGAAGTCAGCTTTCGACTTAATTGATAGGAAATTGCTCTGGGCCAAGCTAACAAATTCAGACATCGACAAACATCTTCTTGGGTTGATTAAATCATTACACCACAAAAATACCCTGGCAGTTAGAGTAGACCATCTGGGCCACCTGACAAATTGTATAGACGTACATGGGAGTATGCCAGGGATGCGTCCTGGCACCAGCGCTCTTTAATTTTTTTGTGAATGATTTGATCCCTTTTATGGCAAGTAATTCCTTTTTCCCTCCCAAAATCGGGACTCACGCCATTAGCTGCTTGTTATACCAGATTTCTGCTGGTTTCTGGGCCTTTAGGTCTTATCATAGTCACATCTCCAGGCTCTTCTCTGTAACCATGAAGACTACAAACGTATATTTTAAACCTCGACTTTAACTTCTCTGTAAGGGACTCCAGTATAATTGTTGCTCCCCACAAGGTTTCCATTATTTACTTCCTCCCCTCCTCTACCTTTGCCATTTACCAGTAAGTGGAGACTTTTGAGTTTTACACAATAAAAGTGCCTATAAAGTAATGATCCTGGAAATGCTCCTCTGGAATTCTGTGCATATGTTAATAATATGTAAATGTCTGACAATACGAAGAATACACACATAGGGGAAAAGAGGGTGTATTTTTAATCAATTCTTGTAGCCTTATGGTACTCTATTAATGACTCCTAGACATCTCTGTGTGATGTGGAGAATATGTACTGTGCCATAAATGTAATGGAGTGTATTTAACAAATGTTTAGCTACCATTGTGTGGGATTTCTTCTGCTCCTAGGATACAAAACATAACGCTGAAGATGTACCAGTACAGCAGGAGCTCCTATGCTTTAGCATTCTCAGGAAAACAAAAGAATACTGAGAAATGTAAATAATGCTTGACTTTGAATGCCTTTCCAAACATAATTTCTGGCAGCTGAAGGATTCCTCAGCTTAGCTATGGGCCTTTCTTCACTGATGTATTAGCAGAGCTATTCACATATCCACTTATTTGGCAATTTCATTTTGAATACTTAGGGTAAAAACAGACATATGGGCAGTGCAGTGGTTCCCCGGCAGCATGGCCCAGTTTGGGAAGGGCACTGAACAAATGTGCCCATGATGGGAAAGCCATCGCCTGTCCCACCATCTGCACAGCCTGGGTAGAGTGGGGAGCTAAACAGACACGTAGGCAGCCAGCTCACCCCTGCCTTGCTCCCAGAACCCCTCCCCCCGCCATGATGGATGACATGGTGACCAGCCATGGTGCTCGACCATGGCAGCCGCTGCCCCAAGGAGGGTATGGTGGTGTTGAACACATGTGCTAGCCTGCATTGGCCCATGTGAGTGGCCCTTAGCCATGGCTATGTCTTTGGATATTTTCCAAGGGTGCAGCCTGGGCTATCTGCTTATCCACCACAGGGAAGTCCTGTGCGAACATCTGGCAGCATGCAAACAGACATGCCAGTGGGTCCCAGGCCACAAGGGACCAAAGGGGGTCACCATCACATCTGTTTTTACTCTGTGTCCATTTTGGTATATTGGTCATTTGGTTGGTTATTTCTGTCATTTTGCCATTTCAATTACATTGTTCTAATTATTGTGCATGCACAATAGCACCAAAATGAAGTAGCCAAAATACCAAAATGACCACACTCAACCAAACCAAAATATACAAAGTGGATATCCACCAAAGTGGGACCAAATATCTTGTTGGAATTTTAGACCCAAAACGAGAAATCTTGGTGAGTGTTGTTTCCATCAGAAGCAGGGTGTTCACTGGGATTCGCACAACATGGAAACTTATGAGCTTTCCTGCTGTTTTTGCCATTTTCTGTTACATTTCACAAGATGAACGGGGACTGCTATGGGCCAGTCCCAAACCGTGTGTGCACTCCTGGGTGCAGTGGAGATAAAAAAATATGCTGGCTAAGTGCCAGGGAAGTGCTGTAGAACTGCCATAAAACTGACATAAAATTCCCAGAAAGTTATGAAAAATTCCCAGAAAGTGACAAAAAGTTCCAGAAAGTGACAAAAATAATGGAGAAAGAATGGTGGAAATGCACAATCACCAGAAACTGAAGTACTGATGGACACTTGCAAGCACTCCTGAAAGCTAAGTATTTCCCTTTGGAACAGAAACACTTGCTCTCGTCTCAGCCCTATGTTGGATACGAACCAAAATAGGAAAATTCATACAATATAGTCTATTTAGCATGAATATGCAGGGACCTGTGTTCATTGAGCTTCCCCCGCCCCTAGGTGCAAGGCCAAAAGCTGCTCTGTCCTGCTCTGAATGAACCCCTCTCCCCTGCAGTGGCAAAGACAGGCCCCCAGCAGCCCAGTGGCTGACAAATATTCCTGGGAATAGATACAATTTACCTCACAGCATTTCCTCGAGGTAACTCCTCTGTATACAGGGAACCGAGGCCACACAGTCTCCCTCAAATTAAACAAAAAAACCAAACCAGAATATACAGAAGGATTCAACAGATGGTGTAGGTCAAAATAAGGTCATGAGTATCAAAGAACACAAGCAGTTTAAAAGGCAGCTGACATTTTTATGACAAGAGAGAAGTGATTGAAGGACACTAATCCGTTACAAGCGGGTAAGATTACACCCTGTGTGTTTGAAGCCAGCTTCCTGGGTCAAACAGGCATCAGATCGTCAGTATCTCCTATCTGTCTAACCAACAGACAGTATCTGTGTGTGAACTGGGACTCTTCTTCACATACTGAAATATGATTCTATGTAATATGGATGATGTAACATAGAACAACAGTAAGGGTTGCGGGGTGAGGGACATCTGGGACATGGGCAGACCGGGAGGGGCGGGGAGGTATTTGGGATGAAGGGGGTCAAGATCAGGACTGGGAAGCAAGGCTCAGGGAAAGGGAAGCAAGGCTCAAGATCAGGACTGGGAGCAAGAAGTCAAGGAGCACGGAACAGAAAGCAAGGTGAGGGAGAAGGAAAGAGAGGGAGTTGTTCCACTAATCTTCCACTCGACTACTGCAACGCGCTCTACGTGGGGCTTCCCTTGTTCTTGGCCCGGAGGCTGCAGCTGGTGCAGAATGCGGCGGCTCATCTCCTTATGGGGAGCACATTACACCGGTGCTCCGAGCTCTGCACTGGCTGCCGATAGTGTGCCGGGCCAAGTTCAAGGTCCTAGTGATGATCTACAAAGCCCTATACACAGGGCCCCTAGTCTTCCGTGCTGCCGCGAATCGTGGAATTTGCGCAGAATCCTGCCCTGGGCAGGATTCGCGCAGAAAATAGGGAAATCCCTGCGGGATTTCCCTTCCTTGCCGTCCAGCCAATCCCGCACCTGCTTTATTCAGGCTGCAAGCCAATCAGGGGCTTGCGCGGCCTTTATAAAGCAGGTCGCAACCGCACGTGTTCCTACTTGGTCTCTTGGATTTGCCCAGGGATCGCCTCCACCACTGCTGCTGCCGCCACCGCCTTCGCCTTCGCGGGATCACCACCACCGCCGCCGCCCAGGGATCACCGCCGCCACTGCTGCTGCTGCCTTCGTCTCCGCCTCCGCTGCCTTCGCCGCCGCCGAGGGATCACTGCCGCCGCTGCTGCCTTCGCCTCTGCCGAGGGATCACCGCCGCCGCCACCCAGGGATCACCGCCTTCGCCTTCGCCTCCGCCGAGGGATCATCGCCGCTGCCGCTGCTGCCTTCGCCTCCACCGCCGCCGCCGAGGGATCACTGCTGCCAAGGGATCACCACCGCCGCTGCCCAGGGATCGCCGCTGCTGAGGGATCACTGCCACCGCCGCCCAGGAATCACCGCCGCCGCCACTGCTGCTGCCTTCCTCCGCCGG
>QEPC01007499.1:464832-484417 GCA_003113815.1 Sphenodon punctatus | reverse complement strand
GGGTATTTTCAGACGTTATGAGATCACAGTGAACCACGGTGAATACCCACCTGTGGTCACTGTGGCTCGAACGTCTGTTTGGCGGCCGCCAGATGTTCGCCACGGTCAATACCCACATGGGGTCAATTTGAACCACGCTTCCGGGCTAGCCGGGGGAATGTCCCAGGAAGCATGGTCAAAAAGATCCCCAGCGGGGACCAAAAAAAAGTAACGTCTGGCCGGTTGCCACAGCCCGGGATCCCCGGCGGGATCCCGGGCCACGGCACATACGGCCCGACGCGGCGGCCGCACTGGCCCCGCCGCCCGCCCGTCTCCGGAGGGCAGGCGGCGGGAGCATGGAGGGGGCGGGGCCGTGGGGCCGCATGTTGCACCGCGCGGCCCCGGCCCTTCCCAGATTCCCCACCGGGATCCCCCCGGCACGTCTGATATGGCATGACGGGGTGAGCCTGGTGGGGAATTAAAGGGTTGTTTTCGGTACGGGGCCAAGCGGCCCCATAACGTCTGAAAACACCCTAGGTTTTATGTGGCCCCTTCACGGTTTCTGGATCTGACCCCTGTATTCAGTTCCTACCACCATGCACTGAAAAGTGGAGCACAAGATAAGGGAGTGGAGATGAGGGCACTCCAGAACACCCTTGAACGCATCTTCCAGAAATTTGTCCAAAACTCTTTTAAACTCAGCTATAGCACTGGCCCATACCACAGCCTCTGGCAGTAGATTCCACAACCCAATTATACGCTGAGTGAAAAAATATTTTCTTTTATTTGTTTTAAACTTGCTACCCATGAGTTCCATGGAATGTCCCCTAGTTCTAGTACTAGCTGAGAGGGTAAATAACTGCTCCTTTTTTATTAGTTCCACTATTTTTCTACTTGTTCCACTTGTTTATTTGTTCCATTAGTTTAAAAGTTCCAGTGAGGACCGATGCAAAGAACTCATTCAGCTTCTCTGCAATGTCCTTCTCCTCCCTGAGCGCCCCCTTTCACTCCCTTGCCATCGAATGGCCCAACTGACTCCCTAGCAGGCTTCTTGCTTCTGATGTATTTGAAAAAGTTTTTGTTGCTTGTTTTTGCCTCTTTAGCAAGCTTCCTTTCAAAATCTCTCTTGGCCTGCCTTATTAACACTTTACATTTACGTTGCCAGTGTTTATGCTCTTTCGTATTATTTTCATTGGGACTAGCCTTCCATTTCTTAACGGATGCCTTTTTAGTTCTAATAGCCTCCTTCACCTCCCCATTTAACCACAGTGGAAGACATTTGGTCTTCCTACTTCCTTTTTTAACTTGCGGAATGCATTTAATCTGGGCTTCCAAAAGGGTGTTTTGAAACAGCCTCCACACCCCTTGCAAACTTGTAGCCCCTGCAACTGGGCTTTTTAGTTTCTTTTTAACTAATTTTGTCATTTTGTCAGAGTCTCCTTTTTAAAGTTAAATGTTACTGCTGTATTTTTCTTTATCTTTCTCCCTACAGAAATTAGGTCAAATGTGATCATATTATGATCGCTATTGCCTAGTGGCTCCGCCACAGTTACTCCTTGTACCAGATCCTGCATGCCACTCAGGACTAGATATAGAATAGCTTCTCCTCTTGTTGGTTCCAGAGCCAGCTGTTCTAGGAAGCAGTCATTTAGGGTATCCTGAAAATTGACCTCCACGTCCCGCCCCGAGGAAACATTCCCCCAATCAATATTAGGGAAATTGAAGTCACCCATTATTATGTTGCTGACTTTAGTGGCCTGGATAATCTCTTTTAGCATTGCTTTATCAGTCTCTCCATCCTGGTCAGGGGGACAATAGTATAGCCCTACTGTGATACGCTTCCCTTTTATACCTGGAATTTCTATCCATAGAGATTCTAGGGAACAGTTTGCTTCCTTTAAAATTTTAATTGTACTTGACTCAATGTTGTCTTTTACATATAGAACCACCCCACCACCAACTCTATCTACTCTGTAATTCCGATATATTTTGTACCTTGGTATTACAGTGTCCCATTGGTTATCCTCATTCCACCATGTCTCTGTGATGCCTATAATGTCTAGATCTTCATTTAGCGCCATACACTCTAATTCTCCCATCTTACCTTTTAGGCTTCTAGCATTTGCATATAGACATTTATTGATTTATTTTCTAGATTTTTACCCCACCCCACCCCTCCTGACAACAGCTCGGGGTGGCTTCCAACAATAAATATATATATATAAAATACATATAAAACAATTTAAAACACATCAAAAATACAATATAAGGTATTAAAACAGGGCCTGGTAAAATATTAAAACAATAGGGTAGGGGAGATAAAAACCCACTAACCCTCCCTCCCCCGCTCCCCAAACACCTGGACGAACATCCAGGTTTTACAACTTCGCCGGAATGTCAACAGGCTTTATGTGAATTCTTTTTATTCTTCTTACTGTGCACATTATAGAGGACTGTATCAGGCACCCTGGAATTGTTATTTACCTGTTCTCCAGCGAATTCCACCTGAAGTCCCTTAATTTTTATCACTTTCTCAGCCTTAAGCAACTCTAAATCCCCTAATTTAACATCATCCTGCATAGATGCCACAGTCTGAACTGTGCACTCCACAGTGCCTGTCAGCTTTCCTCCAGGTTCTAGTTTAAAAACTGCTCTATCACATTTTTAATTTTTAGTGCCAGCAGCCAGGTTCCATTCTGGTTAAGGTGGCGCCCATCTTGTCTGTATAGGCTCCCCCCTCCACAGAAGGCTGCCCAGTTCCTGATAAATCTAAAGCCTTCTTCCTTGCACCATTGTCTCATCCACGCATTGAGACATTGGAGCTCCACCTGCTAGTTTTACATCTGTAAATATTCACTGTCTACCTAAAGCAACTGTGGCAGATTGATTTTTTTTGCTACTGCAAATAATAATAATTGTTTATTGTCCTGGCCAATAGCCATGACAACTGTACATATCACAAAAATATGCAAAAATACACAATAATTAAACAAAATCAGAATAAAAACATGCTATAACAAGCCCTCATGGACAAACATGAGAAACCTAAACTTTAATTTTAATAGAAACCCCTTAGGAGGCAAGGCCATCCTGCAACTTTACCTGCTGTGTTCTCAATCTATTTGCGACTGCTCCAGAGATAGCTACAGCATTAGTCACCTCTGCTCTCTTATCAGAAAGAAAGAATACCAACAATCGGAAAGGAGACCACTCAAGTTCAGCATTGGTCAATTTGAATAATTGGTCACGAGGTCGTGCATATAAAGGGCATAGTAAAAGATAATGAACCAGGTCTTCCACTTGTTCTAAGCCACATATACACTTACGGTCCTTACATAGCAAACCTAAATAATGACTGAGTAAAACTTCAGTTGCCATTACCTGAAGCCTTAAAGAGGTAAAAGCCTTCCTAAGGGCTGCATTTGTGACTGATCCTAAATATGAAGGAACTGATTGGTCAGAAATCCAGTATTTATAGCTTGGGGATATTCTAGAGCTAGAAGCTTCGTCCCTTAGGGACTGAAATTTGATTGTCAATTCTTCGCTTAATAAATTTAGAAACTTCCTTTAAGGTGTACATCCTAACCAAATCCAATGAGAAACCCAGACTTCCAATTTTTTGTTCGACTTCTGGCTACTATACGTCCTTTTGCCAATCACCCACCTTCAGTTTCTCCTCTAAAAACTGTCTCAGGAGAGATTGAGGCGGTGCATGAAAGATTTTCAACCAGTACTGAAGTATATATCTATTTATCCTAGATACCAAGAATCCCATCCCTATCTCCAGTTTCAGTATTGCAGGGGATGTTACTAACAGAGCTCCCAGCAGACTTCACAAGAATTTATTTTGTAATGGATCTAAAAAGTAGGTGGCCATTTTACTATGGTCCCATATCTGGGTACCAAAGCAAATCTGTGGTATCAATTTTGCCTGAAAGATCTTCAGTGCTGGTCCTGCTAATTGCCCCCCCTGGCTCCGAGGAACCGTAAGAGTAACGCAATAGACAATCGTGGCAGTTGTTTGTTAAACTTATTTTTTAAAAGCTCCCATGGAGAAGGACACTCTTGGTGATTTTTTTTTTTTTTTTTAAATTCCTCCTAATATTTGCCTTTTTGTAAATTAAACCACAAACATTTTGTCCTACCCTGGGTAAAAACAGATGTGATTTGCGGCCGCTTTAACCCAGGACCTGGCGGCACGTGTACCCACGTGCGACCAGATGTTAGCCTGGATTGCCCCATGCAGTGTTTTGGTGGCTAGTCCAGGCTGTGACCTCCAGAAAATCCCCGAGGTCACAGCCCAGGATACGGCTCACACAACTAGGCCCAAGTGGACCACATCAGGCTAGCACATCTGTGCAGCCATGGCTTTCCTGGTCCGGGCTGAGGGCCACCATGGCCGGCAGCCATGGCTGTGTATCATTGGCTGTCAGGGTGGGGGTGGGGCACTGGGAGCACCTTTGTTTTGCTCCGTAGCCGTACTTGGGCAGTGCAGCCGGTGAGATGGCTCCCCATTCGCCGTCACATCTAGTTGGTGGCCTGACTTGATCCGGGCCATTTCACCTGGGATTTTCTGCACCAGGGTGGCCCGGGGAGCAGTCCCACTGGCTGCATGACTGTTTTTACCCTCTGACTGTCCTCCTTCATATGAAGTATGTGGGCATAGTTGATTGTCTAATATGCCTACATACGTACTGGGCTAATGTCAGATCTTGACTTCAAGGACTTATATGAAGGATAAAATTGTCCCCTTAAAAGAAGAGCGGGCTGATAATGTATCCAACTTAATAGTTAAGGCTGAAAGCATCAGTCAGATGGGTCAGTTAATGCTAATCAATATCAAAACTGAGCTTGTTAATATAACATTTGAATTTTTAAAAACTATTTTAAACATTAACATTTTAAACGTTAAAGATTTTTTAAAAACAACAAATAAAAACTAATTAAAAAACATGGCAGCAACCAAAAATCATTTCATTGTGTTACAGAAAGATGTACTGAGATTCTGTAATATTCTAGAATATATTTGATTAATGGATTGATTCATCAGTTAAAAGCAAGATGCCAATCAACTAAAGATCGCCATAGGTTGATCACCTTCTTTGTGGTTCTTGTGACAGAAAGCATTCTCATCAGAGCTACTGAGTGTAATCAAGGTGATAGCATGGGGGAATCCATGGCAGTACAATTTGAATCCTGTTTATAAGCAACATTGCTTTCAGACATAATAAGAGAAAAGGTACACAGCTGGTACAATTTGAGCTCACTCCGAATGATTTGGCCTGAAGATAAGTAAGATTTTTTTTTGGGGGGGTGGGGATAATGTAAGAAGGAAGTGATGAGGATGAATCAGCACAGTTTCTTCATGTTCTATTGAAAGTGTGCATTTTGTTTTACACCGACAACCTATTTGCAAAAGCTATAGCACAAATGTGTTTTATAATAATTACTATCATAATAATTACCACATTCTACTGAGGGTTAATCCCTTGGGTATTAATTTAACTCTCACATAAGCAGGCACAATGTCCAATCCATATTCATCTCTTTGCACTTAGCATATTACTAAAGATTAAGCTCTGCATCGTCAAAAATAGAGCTATTTCAAACAAATGCAGCAGAGATGATGTTAATGTAAATCCAGCATTTATCGAAACTGCTTTAGTGCATCACACAGCAAGACTCACCTTACGCTACTCTCTAGTAATGAAGGAAGTGAATCATTTGAATCATCTGATTCATGTAGCCTCTCTAGCTCTAAACCCTAGTGAAATATGCTGTAACACCACAGGTTTTTCTTTCAACAGCAGCAAAGTTTAGTTCTCTATGGAACTAGTCTCCAGACCAGTCCACATTTAGGTCAAACATACAAACATCCTGCCAATACATATAAACACATAGGCCCTTTTTACCCAAGGCTCTGACTCACCCAGAAATCTGGGTGTTCATGAGTGGAAGAGTCCTGTCTGAAGGCTGAAGCAATGGCATGTGCAGGGAGCACGCACTCCTGCCTGACATGCATCCCCATGCACCCACCACTCATCAACACGCATGCAGCAACTGGGGAAAAGGGAGGTTGCGCTATGCATTTGGATGAGTGGGGGGTGCTTGGGGATGCCTCACCCACCTCACATGCACTGGCACACCTACGGACCCCCCCCCCCCCACCAGTGGAGGCTGTGTAAAAAAGGCCTTTCTTTGCATTTCAAAAAAGCGATCTAGTTAATTAACCATAAGCAATTTCTCCAATTTAATTAAGATCGTCGTAAAGCTTTAGAAAGATCATTATTATTAAAAACAAAGACCCTAGCTGCCAAATCAAATCCAATGCATCCGTGAATTTCTCAACTCCGAACACAGCGCAGCATTAAAATGTGCCTTTTCCACAAAAGCAAGGATTTACATGGCCATATGTCACAGTATTTTATTGCAAAGTGTCAACATGTGAGTTGTAATCGAGGTCATGTTGCTAGGGTTTATTTTTTAAAAAAATCCTGTCTCTCAGAGACAACTGCTTAGATTGTACAATCACCACATAGGAATCTCAAACCTCCAGTGTTTACAAGATATATGGCCAACTTCATCGTACTGAAACTAACTTTAAGTACAGTCATTTATGCATTCACAAGTTATCAAATGTGTTCATTAACATACACACATCAGCACTCGCCGCTGATACAAAAACAGAGACCATACCAGACAGCGTGCTTTTCTATTCTAATCAATTACCTGCATATTGTGGTCACTTGGAGTCCAATCAAGCAAAAGACCGACTTGCCGTAGCTTCTCCTTAGGAGATAACACTTTCCATTAGCAATCCAGCACGACAGGAAGGCACACTGTCGGACCAGTTTGGGTGTGATTTAATGTCTGTGATACAGTTATTATGCTACTGATTACTTCAGACTTAGGTGAGCTAATCCCCAGGGTATTCATTTATTTGCTCTGCCTGCACCATACAGTATTCTAGTGGCTTACCCCTTCGTGGACTGTCACTAATTATTCCATAGAGTGCAGCCATCAGGTTCTCCCTGGGAATCTTTTCCCATCCATTTTATTTAGGATGTCTCCAAGTGATTTCGTCAACATCAAATAATATGCAAGAGCATAAACACTGGCAACGTAAATGTGAAGTGTTAATAAGGCAGGCCAAGAGAGATGTTGAAGGGAGGCTTGATAAAGAGGCAAAAACAAGCAACAAAAATGTTTTCAAATACATCAGAAGCAAGAAGCCTGCTAGGGAGTCAGTTGGGCCATTAGATGACAAGGGAGTAAAAGGGGCGCTCAAGGAGGATAAGGACATTGCAGAGAAGCTGAATGAGGAGGATTTTGGGGAGGTACCCACGCTGGATCCTTGCTTTGTGGGAGAGGAATTGGAAGAGCTGTTACAAATCAATCTGATGTTGGAGGATGTTCTAGGGCAAATTGACAAACTGAATACTAACAAGTCACCAGGGCCAGATGGCATTCACCCCAGAGTTCTGAAGGAACTCAAATATGAAATTGCAAACTTACTGTTACTAATTTGTAACCTGTCACTAAAATCTGCCACTGTACCCAAGAACTGGAGGGTGGCAAATGTAACCCCGATATTTAAAAAGGGATCCAGAGGCGATCCTGGAAACTACAGACCAGTAAACTTGACTTCTGTACTGGGCAAAATGATGGAAATCATCATTAAGGACAGAATTACAGGGCATGTTGACAAACATGGCTTACTAGGAAAGAGTCAACATGGATTTAGTAGTCATGCCTCACTAACCTGTTAGAATTCTTTGAGGGTGTAAATAAGCATGTGGACAAGGGAGACCCAGTAGATATAGCATACCTGGATTTCCAGAAAACATCTGATAAGGTCCTTCATGAGAGACTCTTGAGAAAATTAAAAAGTCATGGAATAGGAGGTAGTGTCTTAGTATGGATCAGAAACTGGTTAAAAGATAGAAAGCAAAGGGTAGGACAAAATGGTCAGTTTTCACAATGGAGAGATGTAAAAAGTGGGTGTGCCTCAGGGATCTGTATTGGGACTGGTGCTGTTTAATGTATTCATTAATTATTTGGAAAATGGTGTTAAGAGTAAGATGATCAAATTTGCGGACAACACCAAGTTATTCAAGGTAGTTAAAATACGAGCAGACTGTGAGAAACTGCAACAGGATCTTATGACACTGGGTGCCTGGGAATCTAAATGGCAAATGAGCTTTAATGTGGACTAGTGCAAACTGATGGACGTAGGGGAAAATAATCCAAACTATGGGCAATTTCAGACGTGACGGGCCTTTCAGTCCACCACGCTGAACCCTGGACCAGGATCGGTCTTGGATCCCGGCCTGTTGTCAGACGAGCAAACCTTTAGATGTGCCGGCCTGATCTCTGAGGGGTATTGGGGAGGGAGAGGGGCTGTGAGGCGTAACATGCGGCCGCTCAGCCCCGCCTCTCCCTTGCCCAACTGCCCACGGGAAGATGGGCGAGTGGGCGTAGTGGCCAATATTTTTCCAGACTGCCTGTCATAGAACAAGCATTAAATACAATTATTCAGAGAAAACAAGCTAAACATTCAGTGCACTGATACGACAAGTCACAGAATAAAGCAGGCTTAATGTTATAAAGCCAAACACGTCTACAGTCAAAGCACCACCCCTAGACTCCATACTTGGGAGGTCAATGGAGGACAGACCCCATCAACAATGGGGGCCACCAAGTCCATCACCTTACCCACTAACATCACCTCCGTCTTGTCAGGATTCAGCCTTGGTCGATTAGCCCTCATCCAATCCCTCACAGCTGTCAGGCACCGAGTAAGCACCGAGACTGCCGGACCTGTGTCTGTTGAAAAAGAGAGGTGCAGTTGGGTGTCATCAGCATATTGATGACACCGTACACCGAACCCCCTAATCACCTCACCGAGCAGCTGCATACACACATTGAACAGGAGAGGGGAAAGAACAGAACTCTGCAGAACTCCACATGAGAGGTCTCCGTATAATGAAAAACAGTCCCTGAGAACCACCCGCTGGGTTCTTCCGGTCAGAAACCAGCGGAACCATTCAAGAACAGTCCCGCCCACTCCTGCACAGTCCCTCAGGTGCGTCACCAACATCTCATGATCAATGGTAACAAAGGCAGCCGACAGATCTAACAGGATCAGCAGGGTCGAGCGACCCCGATCCATATCTTAGTGCAGGTCGTCTACCAAAGCCACAATCGCAGTCTTAGTGCCATAACCCGGATGAAAGCCAGACTGAGAGGGATCAAGAAAACCGATGCAATCAAGATGCCCCTGCAGCTGCCGAGCCACTACACATTCAATAACCTTCCCTAAAAAGGGAAGGATAGAGACAGGCTGATAGCTGGCAGGGGAGCTAGCATCAAGCAATGGTTTCTTGAGCAGAGGCTGCACCACCACTTCCTTGAGACAGCCTAGTACTCTGCCCTCCCGCAGGAAGGCATTGACCACCCTAGCCAGCAACAGCCCCATTGCCTCCTGGCAGATCTTAACCAGCCAGGACGGGCAAACGTCTAATTCACAAAGAAGTGGCCCTGACCTCCCCAAGAACATCCACCATATCGGTGGGCATCACTGACTGAAACTGATCCCAGAAAACTGGACATGACAGGGTTTTCATAACCTCTTGTTCTCCTAGGGTTATAAATGCTGCATCAAAAGCATGGTCAATACAAGCAAGTTTGTCCACAAAATAATCCACAAACATGTCACAGCGGGTAGTAGATGACTCTACTCCAAGGTCCAGGGAGGCCAGACTAACCAGCCCCCGCACTATCTGGAACAGCTCCACTGGACGGGATTTTGCAGATGCTATGAGGGCAGCAAAGAACTCCCTTTGCGCTGCTCGCATAGCCACGGCATAGGCTCGTAAACTGGCTCTATGCCACAGTCTATCGGCTTCAGCATGTGAATGGTGCCACCATCGCTCCAACCACCGCCCATCTCGCTTCAGCAACCACAGCTCCTCAGAAAACAAAGGAGGTCTTCAGAGCTGCCACCTGGGCAGCAGATGCCTAGGAGCTGTCTGATCAATAGCCTCCGTCAGCAAGGTGTTCCACAGCACAATGAGGTCATCAAAGTTGGAGGGTATTTCCCCCAGAGGATTCTGGAACTGTTCCGGGTTCATCATTCTCTGGAGGCGAACCATCCAAATCAGTTCGACACCCTTCCGGGGGCAGACATACACTAGGAGCGAGGTCTGCAGGAGGTAATGGTCCATCCATGACAAGGGCACAGCCGTACCTCCCCCACTAACACAACACCCGCCTCAAGGCTGGTGCAAAACACAAGGTCCAAGGTGTGTCCTCCATGTTATGTTGGGCCAATAACCAGCTGGGACAGGCCCATGGTTGCCATGGCGACCATGAACTCATGCTCAGCTCTCCCAAGGGCGGCATCAGCATGAATGTTGAGGTCCCCCAAGACAATTGTCTTTGGGGACTGCAACACCACCCCTGACACCACCTCTGCCAGAGCATGCAAGGAGGCTGCTGAACAGGTAGGTGCACGGTATACCAGCAGCAATCCCAAGCTGTCACCTGCCAAATCAAACACAAGATGGAGACCTTCGATACCCAATATGGATTCCATCGGATACCTCCTCACAGACCATCCCTCCTTAAAAATTATAGCTACACTGCCCCCCCATCCCACCGACCATGGCTGGTGCTGCACAGAATACCCAACCAGAACAAGATCAGCCAGAATAGGCCCCGATTCATTGTCCAGCCAGGTTTCTGTGATATATACGAGATCGGCGGCATGGTCCAGAGTTGTGACCTGGACTGTTGTTGCTTTATTAGCCACCGATCTCGCATTTAATGGCTCCATCACAGGGTCGGGGACCCTCTGACCAAGAACCACCTGCTTCACTGCTTGGGGGGTAGTGAGTACGACATGCAAGAAGCATCTATTTCGTCTCATCAATCTCACCTCCCCCCTCTTAGGACCATATCTCCCCCATCTCATCATGACCCCAATAGTTACTCCCTCTCCCCACCGGCCACCCCCCCATCTGCCCTGCCCCCCAGCTGTCCCAAACTGGCAGCGGGGGAGATCCTCCCCTGGTCCCCCTCTCTCACAGGGAGACCAGAACCCCCCACCCTTATTGCGTCGAACCCCCCTCTCTCACTGGGGGGACGTGCCCAACCCTCCCCAACCCAATCCCCCTCGTCCCCCACATGTGCAGGGGAGTAAGTAACAAGGTCTCTTAGGTTCATTCTAATTTCCACTTTAACTCCTCACCACTGCTTGCTAAAGAAGTTGAGCCTTTCTCTGCCCAGAAGCATGGATGCAGCTTCCTGCCACTCATACCAATGATGCTCCAAGCACTCGCTGCAGGAATAGCTAAAGAGCAACAGAAGACACTGTGCACTCCATGAGCAGATTAGGCCTCTTTCTCGGTGTGTGCCGATCTCTGGTGCACATGATGATGCCTGAACCTGAATTCTGATCTCCTGCATGACAGAACAATACACTGCTGCCTGGGCAGCTGCAAGAGATCTCTGAAAGGATTTCTGAAGTAGAGTTTTAGTAATCAGGAAAACATTTTCATGCCTGAGTGATATTGCTTTGGTGCATTTGCCCTTCAAGTGTTCACACACACACACACACACACAGCCCTCGATGCCTTCACGCAAAGATTGGAATCACAATCTATAATGGTTAGGGCATAGAACATTTTAAATTAAATATGAGGCATAATGTATCAGTAAAATGATTTTTAAAAACCCTATACAATTCTTTTGCAGAAGAAGACCTTGCAGATGGGTTAAATACAGTGCTGTATGACAAACACTCATCTACATAACTGGAAATTCAATGAAAGTTTGGATCAATATATTTTTCCAGACTGCCTGTCATAGAACAAGCATTAAATACAATTATTCAGAGAAAACAAGCTAAACATTCAGTGCACTGATACGACAAGTCACAGAATAAAGCAGGCTTAATGTTATAAAGCCAAACACGTCTACAGTCAAAAAACCATGTGACAGATGTGCACAACTGTATGCATGCCACTGCTCAACTGTCTGAAGAATGTGCCATAGACCATTTACTTTAATTTCAGGGGAATGGGTCAACCCAGAAAGAAAGGGCATCCATTACTATTGCTCAGAAACTTTTCCATGCCCATTTTTAATCCTCTCTTTTTCATAAAGAAATGGCTTCTGAAACAGATATAATTTACAGGCTTCTTTCAGGGTTCAAAGTGCTTTACAGTCCTTATCTAGTCACCCTCACAACACCCCGGTAAGGCGGATCCTTATTATTCCCATTATGCAGATAGGGGAACTGAAACTAAGAAATAGTGACTTGCCTAAGTCTATCTAGTGGGTTATGGTTAGGACAGGATTTGAACCTAAGTCTCTACTGCCTAAATTCAACATGGATCCGCTAGACTATAGTGGCTGTCACACAAGTTTCAGATGCTGGTCTGGCCAAATGAAAAAGCAAATGTGTTGGAAAAGGAGTAATGGAATCCTACTGAGAACTGGTTGAATATTTTACTTTTGGGGTGGAGTTTTCTTTGGCAAGGGATAATGAGAAAGAAGTTTCAAAATGTTTCAGAGTATGGAGGATCATAATTTGGATTGGCAACCAGAATACAGAGAAACACTGTGATGATACTACTACTATTACTACTGCTGCTGCTAATAATAATAATAATATCTATACTGGTGTTTAATATATTCATTAATGATCTGGAAAAGGGAGTAAGGACTTAGGTGATCAAATTTGCAGATGACAAAGTTATTTTAGATAGACAGACAGATAGAGTGTTTGTGTGCGTTTGTGTTTATACCCCATCCTCTCCTGCCTAACAGCAGCTTGGGGTGGTTTACAATTCATAAAATATATAAAATACAATAAAAATACAATATAATATATAACTATGCTTCGAGAACGGAAATAGGTATCCCTCACATACAGTATAAATTCCTTTTCTCCAGTTCCCTACCCACACCCGCCCACTCCCTCTCCAAATGCCCAGCAAAACAGCGAAGTCTTACACTGTCTTTGGAAGGAAGAAAGTTCTGGGGATAAATGAACCTCTACCAGGAGGGAGTTCCACAGTCTCAGTGCAGCCACAGGGAATGCTCTCTTCATCGTTCCCATCCGATGGACATGGGGGACTTCAGAAGGGCACCTTCTGATGACCGCAGGGGCAAATCCAGGACTGGGAGGGGGGCAGGGGGTGACACGGTCCCACAGATAAGTAGGGCCCAAGCTATTTAAAAGGACAATAGGAACACCTAGAATTGGGCCTGGAAGACTATAGATAGCTAGTGCAATGAAGAAAGCACCAGTGTAATATGCTCGTGGCAATACGTCCCCATGAGGAGATGGACCACCGTGTTCTGCACAAGCTGCAGTCTATGGACCCTTACCAAAGCGGCCCCATGTAGAGTGCATTGCAGTAGTCCAATGTCAAGGTGATGAAGGAATAGATAATGGTGGCAAGGTCGGAGCCTGGGATATACGGCCAAAGCCATCGCACAAGATGTAACTGGCAAAAGGCGCCCCTTGCCACATCTCTCACCTGAGCATCCAGGTGGAGCTGTGAATCAAGGAGCACCCATCTGAACCTGAGGGACCAAGGATTAGGGATGGGCGAACGTATCATGGTTCGGGTTCAGCCGTTTGGTTCGGTCCGGTTCACCCGTTTGGTTCAGCCATTCAGTTTGTTCGTCATGTTCGGGTTTGGCCATTCGGTTTGGTTCAGTCCTGTTCGGGCGTTCGGAAAAAGGCTCTCTGTGCAAGGAATGATGGCTTCAGACCCATGACGGTGGGTCCTGGGGCTACAGTGGCAGCTTCTAGGTATTGGCCACAGCTCTCCCTGTCTGTAACTTGACCCCAGAACCCTGGCGGTGGGTCCTGGTGCTGGAGTGGCTGTTTCTTGATGCTTTGGAAAATTGGATCTCTGTGTGAGGAATGATGGCCCCGAACCCATGCCGTTGGGTCCTGGGGCTAAGGTGGCAGCTTCTGTATATTGGCCACAGCCCTCCCTGTCTGTAACTTGGCTCCAGAACCCTGGCGGTGTGTCCTGGGGCTGCAATAGCTGTTCTTTGTGCGGTGGAATGACATCGCCTCTGTGTGAGGAATGATGGCCCCAGACCCATGACGGTGGGTCCTGGGGCTAGAGTGGCAGCTTCTAGATACATATTGGCCACAGCCCTCCCTGCCTGTAATGTAGGCCCCAGAACCCTGATGGTGGGTATCATCAGAACCCTGGGGCTGGAGTGGCTGTTTCTTTATCTATCTATCTATCTTTACACTAAATCTAACTGCTATTAACTATTCTAAAACCTATTGAACTAAATGGAATATCCTAATAATTAACTACAAAGACCTTGTCCTACAAACACACTATCGCTATCTCTATAACTAAGCTAACTAATATGTATATCTATCTAGTAACTGTCTTTCTAATAACTATATATATATATACACACATATATATACACACACACATATATATACACACACACACACAATATTACACAGGGGGAAACACAAAGAACACAGGGAGGGGTAAAAAACTGGAAGGAAAATCAATCTAATAATATTCCTAGTCTAAATAAATTGAAAACTTAAAACAGGGGAAGGGAATCAGGGATGGAATAAGAGGAAGAGGAAAAAAGATTCAATGGAGGGGGGAGGGAGGAAGGAAGATTGAACACAGGGAATACATGAAGGGATAAAAACAAAAAACAACAACTAAATCTATCTAATATAATCTAAATAAATGATAATATTGAGGGAAATGGGTTGGATGAGTAAAATAGGAGGAGGATGGCAATGGATTAGAAATAGGAAGGAACAAAAACTGGTGGGAGAGAGGAAGCCTTCTGGAACGCCTGCTGTTCAGGAACAGTGACTAGCTCAGAATGTGTTGGGAAGGGGGGATGCAATCTCTTTTGTTTCTTGCTGCGTCCACCTCACCGCAAGCCCCATTGGTTCCGTGCAGCCTAGCCCATGGCCAATTGCAGACTGCGAAGCCAGTGGTCTGAGGCGAAAAGGGATGGTGATTGGGCAGGCTGGCTGCTACTCCAAGCCTCTCCACCCCTGGTGCCTGGAAGTCTGCTCCTCGGCTGACTCCCCCTCCCTGTCATGTTTTGCCTTCCAGTGATACGTTTTTGCCACCCGAACGCAATCTGAACTCACCGAACTGTTCAGTCATTTTGACATTCAGAATTGAGTTTGGATCAGTCAGTTCGTGTTCGGATTCATGTTCGGTCGTCCGAACAGGCCGAGTTCAGGCCAAACTCCGAACTTCCGAACCACATCCGCCCATCCCTACCAAGGATGGGCAGACCCTATCAATGATGGGGACCTCTCCCACACCCAGTCCCGCCCACCAGCTTCACCTCCATCTTGTCAGGATTCAACTTCAGATGGCTCGCCCGCATCCAGTTTCCAACAGCTGCCAAACACTGAGTAAGCACCGTGACAGCCGGGTCTAGATCAGATGAAAATGAGAGGTAGAATTGGGTATCATCAGCATATGTGAGGTCCTGAGGAGATGAAGAATGGTCCCCCAGCACCACTCTCTGAGTTCTCAAGAACAATGCCACCTATCCCAACACGGTCCCGCAAGTGCATCACCAACACCTCATGGTTAACGGTATCAAAAGCAGCTGACAGTTCTAACAAAATCAGCTTAATCGATCGACCCTGGTCTAACTCATGATAGAGGTCATCGACCAAGGCCACAAGTGCAGTCTCAGTGCCATAACCCGGTTGAAATCCAGACTGCAAGGAATCCAGAAAACTGATACTATCCAAATGCACCTGAAGCTGTTGATTCACAACCCTTTCAATAACCTTCCCTAAAAAGGGCAGGTTAGAGACTGGCCAATAGATGGCCAGGGAGTCAATGACAAGAGATGGTTCCTCGAGCAGAGGCCACACCACAGCCTCCTTAAGGCCAGTGATGTGGGTTTTCCAGAAAATTTCCCCATGTAATTTAATTTGCATTAATATTCATTTGCATAAAATTTGCATAAGAAACTTTTGAATTGGAACATCTTCCTATGCAAAATTTCCTATAGCCCTGGAAAATTTTTGGCAGAAAAATTTGGTAGTGAAAAATTTTCCACTGAAACTTTTCCTCCCCACATCACTGCTTAAGGCACTCAGACTTTGCCCTCTCGGCGGGAGGCAATGACCACCCCCACCAGCAATGGCCCCAGAATCTCCCTGGCTGGCCTTAAACAGGCAGGACGGGCACAGGTTGTGTTCACAAGATGTCTAACTGCCCTTTTACCTTATTCAAGGTAGTTAAAAAACAAGCAGACTGAGGAATTGTAGGAGGATTTTGTGAGACTGGCCAACTAAATTGCAGATTAAATTTAATGTTGACAACTGCAAAGTGATGTACATAGGGAAAATAATCTAAAACATACCTACATAACAATGGGTTGGTTCTAAATTAGGGGTTACCACTCGGGAAATAGATCTTGGAGTCATTGTGGAAAATACATTTAAATATATTCAAATCTTCAGCTCTACATGCAGCAGTGGTCAAAAAACAAACAGAACGTTAGTAATTATTCAGAAAGTGATAACGAATAAAACAGAACATTTTAGAATGTTTGTATGTATACAAGTTTATGGTACGACCGCACCTGGAATATTGTGTGCAGTTCTGGTCATCCCATCTCAAAAAAGACAAAGGTACAGAGAAGTGCAACAAAAATGATCAAGGGTCTGAAACGGCATGTATACAAAGAGTGGCTTGATAGGTTAAAGCTAGCGATGAAGCTTGCCCTTGTGATGCTCATGTTTCTCAGCGAGAAACATGGTTATTGGCTCATTCTCTCAACTGGGAACTAGCAGCATCTTGGCTGCATTCTCGCCAAGAAACACAAGGCGGTGTGTGTGCTACACATGTGAAGAATGACCCAGCAGCCATTGTGCGCATGCACAGTAATTTTTGTTATTTGGGTGTCACCCTCCCCCCCTTTTTTTAAACGAGATTAAGATATTGTACTTGGGCTGAGATCTTGGCAAGCTCTCAGTCCCTGGCATGAGATCTCATGATACCTTGCAAAAACAAAAAAGGCTTTTCATTCAGCCCTAGTTAGGGCTCTTCATCTTGGAGAAGAGGCGACTGAGTGGGGATATGATAGAAGTTTATAAATCAAGTAGGTAGGGAGAAGTTATCTACCCACTCAAATAGAACTATAACTAGGGGACAGTAACTAAACTAGTAGCAGATTTAAAACAAAGAAAATACTTTTTTTCCTCCACACACAATTAACTTGTGGAATTTGTTGCCAGAGGATGTGGTCCAGTCCAGTAGTACAGCTGCGTTTTTAAAAGGGTTGGATAAGTTCTTGGACTCACTGAAGTCAGGTCCATTAATGACAATTAGTCAAATAGGTTTGACTGTCTGTCAAGAGTTGGGAGTGAACAACAGGGAAAGTATCACCCCATTATGACCTGTTGGGTACTTATCCCAAGTGACTGAGATTGGCCACTGTTGGAAACAGGATGCTGGGCTCAATGGACCATGGTTTATTTATTTATTTATTTATGTATGTATATTTATTGGCTGCCCCCCATGCCTACGGCATCCTGGGGTGGCATAAAACAAATAAAATGATAAAAAAACACATATAAACATCAAATGTATATAATTAACCCCCCCACCCCTACCTCCAAACCCCCACTCCCCTCCCCTCTGAATGTCTGGGCAAACAGCCAGGTCTGACAGGCTCGGTGAAAAGCCATCAGACCCGGGGCCAGGCGAGCTTCCTCCGGGAGGGAGTTCCAAAATCGCGGCCCCGCCACCGAGAACGCTTTCTCCATTGTGGCCCCCCATTTAACATGGGAGACCGCCAGGAAGGCGCCTCTGGCAGACCCAAGGGATTGCCCTGAGGCACGGAAGGCGAGGTGGTCCCCAAGGTATGACGGGCCCAGGCCGTATAGGGCTTTATAGATCAACACCAACACCTTGAATCTGGCTCGGTACGCTATAGGCAGCCAGTGCAGAGGACTGGTTTGGCTCATTATGTAACTTCTTATGTTCTTAATCTTCAGATCACTTCAAATCACTTACTCTAGACTAGTTTCACTGAGTTCAGTGGGACTATTCCAGAATACAGTCAGTTGTTTGAGCTAGAGCCGTATATGGGACAGTTTCGGTTATCCTGCTCCTCCATGCTATCCAAAATCCAGTCCTGTCTTGGCCTGCTGCGCCTCCATTTTAGCAGCTATTGCTCATACCCCACATTCATCCTGTCTAAACCTGCATTTAATCTCATCTGGTAAAAGTCAGGGTTTAGACGAGATTGCATCCAGCCCTCAGTAGATGCAATCAATCAATTAAAAACAGCGGAGGTCTGAAAAGACAAATCCCCCAGTCCCACCAGAAAACCCCCCACCCACTACCCGTCCCCCTCACTGAATGCCTGGTGAAAGAGCCAGGTTTTACATTGTCTACGGAAGGAGGGGCGATCTGGAGAGAGGCAAATGTCTAATAGGAGGGCATTCCACAGCCATGATGCGGCCACTGAAAGCACCTTCTGGAACGTCACCACGGATACCCGGGGGACCTCCCAGAGGACACCCCCAGCTGACCCCAGGGGCCGATCCAGGACATGAGGGATGAGGTGGTCCCACAGGTAAATGGGGACCAGGCCGTATAGGGCTCTAAAGGTAATAACCAACACCTTGAATTGAGCCCAGAAGATTAAAGGCAGCCAATGCAGAGAACAAAGCACTGGTGTTATGTGCTCCTGGTGACTCGTCCCCACCAGGAGGTGAGTTGCTGTGTTCTACACCAGCTGAAGTCTCTGGGTCATCACCAAGGGTAACCTCATGTAAAGCTCATTGCAATTATGCCTCCACAAGGGTAAGGGGACAAGTTCGCCCCAAGCACTGGCCTTCCCAAGCCTTGACCTCTCCCTGAAAAGGTTGCTGTGTTGCCCTGGCTCCCAGTGAGACCCTGACAAAGTAAAACAACCAGACTGGAACGTTATAGGAGTCAGCTGGGCCAGCATTCCCACCCAGCCCCCTCTAGTAACTTCCTTCTGGGTGGAGTCATTGGGTGATTTCAGACGTTACGAGATCACGCTGAACCACACTGAACCACGCTCAACCTCCCCGTGGGGCCAAAGGGCCCTGAACGTCTGAACGGCACGCGCCAGATGCTCATCACGCTCAATACCCACATGGGGTCAGTTTCAACCACGCTTCCCGGGCTAGCCGGGGGAAGGTCCCGGGAAGCGTGGTCAAACGTACCCCCACAGGGAACCAAGCAAAAGTAACGTCTGGACGCCAATCCCCGAGCGGAACGAAACCAAACGAGCCCCAGCCGGGGACAAGGCACGCAGCGTCACTGCCAGGCAACCAGCATCAACACATACACCGGAGGGAGATTTAAAGCGAGAGCAGCAGCAAGCAAGCGTGGCGGGATGGAGCGAGGAGGGAAGCGGAAGAGAGCGGAGGCAGAGACAGCGACAGCGGCGGGACAGGAGGTGGAGGAGGTGCAGGCAGGCCCAGCGATGCAGGCGGAGGAGGCACAGGCGCAGGAAGGGGGCACACGGGAGCACCCGACCAGGGAGGCGCCCCGGGAACACCACCCACAGC
>QEPC01007499.1:382039-460320 GCA_003113815.1 Sphenodon punctatus | reverse complement strand
GGGTGCCTTTGAGAGCCTGAGCTCTGGGCTCCGTTACTTTGGCCATGTGGTGAGCGCTCGTGATTGCTGGCTGCATGCGGAGGCCCTGGGGCTGGCTCGTTTCCCCGAGGGCGCATCCCGGAGGTGCTGTGCACCCATGTGCCCTGGACCGCCTCGGAGACCGTGTCAGCGCTGGTGGTGTGTGGTCTGGGCACCTACACGAGTGCCTTGCCGAGGGTGGCCCTGCCTTGGCCGTGACCTACTTTTCCTGTGTTCACGGGGTCCGTGGGTACCAGCGCACCCATGGGGTGGTGTTCCAGTGGCTTCTGGAGCTGGGGCATCTTCCGTGGCCCCCTTCTGCTGCCTGCTGTGTGCCGGAGCCCTCCGCAGTGGAGATGTCATCCCTGCTGGTGGTGTGGGCCCGTGTGGACGTCCAGCTGGCACTCACCATGCCCTATCCCTTCGAGGCCTACTACCTGATTGCCCACTACATGTCCTTGCAGGGGTACCACCGGGGCATGCTGCACTGACCCCACCTGGCCCACCGGGCAGGGCACCCGGGCCCTGGGGCCACCAGGGCCACCAGCGGCGGCCTGTGAGCCCCACGTCGCCTCCCTGGCCCCCCCGGTGTGGTGCCCCGAACTTCCAAACCGAACCGAACTTCCAAACCAAACTCGAATTTCAAACCGAACTGAACCGAACCGAATTTCCAAACTCGAATTTCAAACTGAACTGAACCTAACCGAATTTCTGAACTCTTTTCTGTTCGCCCATCCCTACTGACATATCTTTCCACTCCAGTCTTTTCTTGAAAACCTCATAGGAAGGCGATTCCACGACCTCTTTAGGAAGCTTGTTACACTGCTCAAACAGGAAGGTTTTTTAAAATTAATATTTAACCTAAGATTACTTTCCTTCAGTTTAATTCCCTTGTTTCATATACTGTCTTCAGTGGCAATAGAGAACAAATGTTCTCAATCTTTTTTATTGCATCCTTTTAAATATTGAAATTTTTCAACACACCCACCTCCACCAAATCTCCTTTTCTGTAGGCTAAACATGTCTGATCTCATCAGCTGTTCCTCATACGTCCTGTATCCCAGACCTTTTAAATCATCTTTGCTAGGGGTGGGAATTCCGGTTCCCCGAGATCCGATATTGCTAGTATTTGGGTGTATTGGCTTAATCCGATAAATCCGATATTTACCTGTACCAGCACACTGGATTTTTTTAACATTGGCCACAGTACCAGATTTTTTTACATTGCGGCCATTGAAGTCAATAGCCGCAATGTAAAAAATCCAGTACTGCGGCCAATGTTAAAAATCCGGTATACCGATACTGGTAAATCCGGTACCAGGGAGATCTGATACCAGTACATCCAATATCCAGTATTCTCCCCGGTGTTCCACCCCTAATCTTTGCTGTTCTCCTCTGAATCTGTTCAAGTTTGCCAGAATTCTTCCTTGTGCAACATCAACACTATAAACATTGTTCTGCTTACTGAATTGGCTCCAGTAATAATAATGAATAAGTAGTCAATATACAGTCCACCACTAGTCAATACACACAGTCCAAAGGGAGCAGTCCAAACCTACCTTAGCTTCATCTAGCACCAAATGATTACTCTTTGGTTTGTTCTGTGATGTGGGAGGAAATGGTGCTAGCAGTCTGCAACTATATACTTCATGGGTAATGCATCCCTTCTGCTACAAGGAATAAATAACTTTAGATTAGCTCTTAACAGGGCACCATTGCACAATAAATGGGTTGATTGTTATTGATTCCTTTTTCTCTCACTGTAATAATAGTAATTGTGCTGACTTGATTTGGTACTAATGGGAATTACAAAATACTATAGTAAGAAATGTGATTTGGTTCAAATTTAATAGATTGGACCACACCCCCAAATCCTTCTAAAGGTTCAAAATGGTTGGGGTTATTTCTTCCTAAACTAAAACAGAGATAGTGTGTTGTTGCCATGTTGGTCCGTAGTGACAGAGAGGGAGACAAAGTGGCTCAAACTTCAAATTATATCTTTTATTGGACCAACTGCTGTTGGTGAGAATGAGCAAGCTTTCAGACCTACTTGCACAACTCCTACTTGGCTGAGGAAGGAACCTGTGAGGTTTGAAAGCTTGCTCATTCTCACCAACAGCAGTTGGTCCAAAAAAAGATATAATTCAAAGCACTTTGTCTCCTAAAGTAAAACAAACATATGCCCAGCATACCCCCAACAAGTATAAGAGCTTCAGGCTTTAACTCTTGCATGGTTTGAATCACAGGTGCATCTCTCTACACCTGCTGGAGAGCAGTTATATTTGCTTGAAGTAGTACATATTTCTAGTTCTGCTAATAATGCAGTAGGAATATATCTCCTGGGAAGCCTGGCATCCTGACACTGAGGCTATGCCTTTTCCCTAGAGAAGAATGGAAGAGGTTTGCATGCTAGGTTGCCGCTCTTTAAAACAACCTAATCCCATGTATTTTGTTGGAGTCACACTGTTGTATCAACATTTAAAGGGTGCATAAGGAATAAGTGACACAGTCTTCTTCACTCAGGTCATACAGGCACTTTTATTCTTGTTATTCCAGACTCAAAGACACAGCTTATCTAACCAAAATCTATCTCGAGACTGCCCTCTACCTCTCAGTTCTGTGCAGAACCTGGAAAGGGCTAGTCTAGATCTGCCACAACCAACGGCACTCCCACTGGCTAGGATCCACTAGGGAAAAAGCAAAGTAGAGAAGCAAGTCTGCATTGTTAACAAGCTGTCGAGCCATTCCCGTTCAAAGGTTTCTTTTGTATTTGATCATGCAGACTGCTGCTTTCTCATGAGAAAAAACAAAGCACCGAACTCTGGGGTAGTTTTAACAATGTAGATCTGATTTGGTTTTCTTTGCAAATGATTCACATATGTGAGAGTGCAAACCAAGGTTTAACAGTCATGATATATTTTAGGGGTGGGACTCCAGGTGGGTTACCGGATACCAGATTTACTGGTATCAGATATCCTGATACTGGATTTATTGGTATCAGATTACCAATGTTTAGCATTGCCGATTTTACATTTATTTTTACACTGCGGTCGATGTTAAATGGCGGCAATGTTAACAATCCGGCAAAATTAAAAATCCGGTATTCCAATACTGGTAAGTATCAGTATTATTGGATAATCTGATACTTGCCATTATTGGTATTATTGGATTAATCCGATTCTGATAGTCTCACCCCTACAATTTTCCTTGGATGTTTCTGGTAACATGGAAACAAACACATACTGCTTTCAGTCACCTCACTAGGCATGTCTCGAGCCAACTGCACGGCAGCTTGGGATTGCTCTCAGCAGTAACAGTGACAGTGGAGAAAGTGGGAGAAGCAACATGTGAAAAACCAGGACATTTTTAAAAACAGGAGAAGATGCTGGTGTGAATGTGCCCCCAGTCTCCAGGAAAATACAGGAATTCATAGTAATGATTGTCAAGTAATAGTTTCTGTTATGAGGAATTGGTTAGCACTTAAAGAAATCCCACTTCAGGCTTGACCAGTAGCCAACACGGAGTCTGATGCCTTTTCCCACATTACAGCCAGTGGTGCAAAGAGCAAGGTGTTAAAGCCTGAACAAAAACACCACAGAGATTAAACTACATTCTACTACAAAGGCACCCACTTTTCTGTGGCCTCTCTACAGTTGGGCAGAAACAGATTTGTTAGCACATGTGAGGATGCATCTATGGCTGTTTTCACACAAAACACTCTCCACCCACTGCCCACCCACCCCCACCCACTATACATGTTGCAGGACTGCAATGTTGCCCCATGAGTGTCCTGTAACATGTACAGTGGGTGGGTAGCGAGTGGAGAGTGTCTTGTGTGAAAACACCCTATTTCCCAGTCAATGCATTTCTCCTGGGGTGGGGGAGTCCTTTTTGTCTGGGAGCCATAATAACAATTTAAAAATTGTCCAGTGAGCAACACGGGGGGTGGGTTGAGAGGGAATAATTTGCTGCTCCCTACCAATCAGCTCCCCTCTAATCATCTCCTCCCTGTCTGCCTGCAACATACCTCCCAACTTTCCCTATTTAGGAAAGACAGCCGCCCTTTGCATGCTGAATCCCACTGTCCCACTTGCAAGGTCTCAAAGTCCATCTTTCAGGAGAAAGAGGCAAAAAGACCAAAGCTCAGGTCTCATGCATCTCTTTCCTGGTTGCCTCCTGGTAAAGGCACAATGGGGAGATGATGGAATGACAAGAAACCAAAGGTGAAATCAAAGGAGACAATAGCCCACTGCAGTCCGTGCAGCACTCGGTCAGCCCTCACTCACAGTTTTTAGTAGAACAAATCTAATAGATGGGCTGGTGTTCTTTCTTGCTGCACTCCGCCACTGAGAAGCAATCGCTCCTCAGACGTTCTAGGCTTTTGCCCATGATGATTAGATGAGACAAAATTCATGCATGAGAGTAAATAAATGTGTGAGTAAGCAGCACATTTAAACAGCTATTGCACACGTAATGTGGAAATGCCGAGATTCAAATCCAGTTATGTAAAACCCCAACATCAGGGTTTAAGAAAACCGGATGTAGAAAGTTGTGGGAGAAAATCTGGAATTCATGTCTACACATTTAATTCCCACATGAATACGGGGATTTAGAAAAGCCCGGCAATGCTGCACTGATAACAGAACATTAATCCATGAAATTATACACTTGTAAACATTAAACATGCAAGATTCTGTGACTGTTTATTTCACTCAAATGAAAGCTAATCTGCTAATTTGATGCACGTCTAACAACGGCATCTATGGTGCAGTATGCTGCACTCGAGGCTGCAACCTAATTGATGGGATGTGGACACGTGGGTGCACATGAGCCTGCATTCGCCCGCATGGCAGAATTCACATTCATTGAGACCCCATCATGAGGGGGGCTGCATGGCCAGTGGTTAGGTGGGGCAAACATCTGGCGAGCACAAATTAAATGGGCAGGTGGACATCCATCTGGTGAGGGCTAATGTGGGCTATCTTGTTTGATTTCACTTTGTGTGGAATGATAATCAGAAGTGCTTCTCTTTATGCAGTCAGGACACTGGGAGGCTTGTGTGTGTGTGTGTGTGTGTGTGTGTGTGTGTGTGTGTGTGTGTGTGTGTGTGTGCGCGCGCATTATCTGCTGAGGGGTGACCCCTATTGGCTGAGGGAATGAGGCATACCCCCCCGCAAGTCTCTTGAAATGTTGGGATGTTTGCTGTCAGCCTCCAGCCACAGCCTGGAGAGCGGGTGAGGCTGGAGTTTTTATGCTGACTGGAAGCAGCAGAGCCCTCCCTACTCGCTGTTCCCTAATTCTAGACCAGCACCCCCCCAGTGGTGTGCCACACCAACGCAGCCATGGGAGGAAACCATGGTGGGCCAGATTTAAAGTAGTATGGGCCCAGAGGTTCTTCATCCTGACCCTAGTCAGTGTTCTAGTTTCAGTTTCTAGCAGGGCACAACCTGGCATGGGTGTGGATCTCGTCTTCTCTTGCGATGAGGCAGCAACGTACCTTGTGGCCAAGTCACCCATAGCATGAACTTACATCCTTTCCACCAGAATCAGAACCTGCCCATGACAGGAAAGAGCTGTACAGAGCCTGTTCTTGGGTAGGGGAGTCTGGGGTGCAGGCCTTCTCATGGTCAAGATGTCACCTAGCCCTCCCCTCTTACCAGAATTCTGGCTGCACCTCTGATTTCTAATGTTGTTTATTTGAAATCTTCTAAATGGCAAGATAGTAAGAAATCAACTAATTCCCCTCCCACATCCCAGAAAAAATACAATGTGGTAGACGATACATTCATCTCTGTATCAATACACTTTCCCAGAATAAAAGCCAGTTTCCCTTGCCAGTATTTGATATGCATTCTACAAACCCAGGCAGGTGGGGGAAGATTTTTAACTAGAAAAAGCCTTAATGTGGTTAAAAGAAACAGTCTACTAGTGGCTAAAGTTGAAAACTTGTTGCAGAACAGAAAGGGAAGCACTTTTTCTTGAATTCCCAGACTCACTAGTGCCCTGAAAAATTGAATTTGAGTGGCTCTGCTGGCTGTTTTTTGAAACTATTTCCCTCAGCAACATGACTTCTCCTGACATCGTTATTATTATAATTATAAACATTTATATAGAGCCAGACATGTACCTGGCGCTGTACATAACATAGAAATAGATGCGGTCCCTGCCTGTGGCTTACAATCTAAAAGACAAGGAGGGGGAGACAGGGAGAGGGGACAGTGGGAGAGACAGGGGAGAAGACAAAACAAACAATCAGGCAGATGCGAAGTCTCAGGTGTGTATGCTTGGCTTGGTTACAATCAGGTTGGTTGCAGCAGTCTGCAGAGGAGGGCAGACAGTAAGTATATGGGGAACGACTAGCAGACATTGGAAAAGGCAGTGAGGAAAAAGTGGGTCTTGAGGAGGGATTTGAAGGAGCGGAGGGAAGGGGCAAGGCGGATGTGGAGAGGGAGAGAGTTCCAGGCATGGGGGGCAGCGAGGGAAAAGGGTCGAAGGCGGTTTGGTGAGCAGGAGAAATGAGGGACAGTGAGGGAGGGGACAGAAGAAGAGTGCAGAGCACGTGCAGGAGTGCGTAGGGAGATTACATCCGAGAGGTAAGGGGGAGCTTGGTTGTGGAGTGTTTTGAACATGAATACCAGGAGTTTAAACAGGATATGTTCAGGAAGGGGGAGCCAGTGAAGAGAGAAGAGGAGAGGCTGCACATGGTCGAAGTGTCGGGCAGAGTGAATGACTTTGGCAGCAGAGTTTTGGATTGCGATAATGGGGGACAGGTGAGAGCGAGGGAGGCCAGCAAGGAGGAGGTTGCAGTAATCAAGGCGAGAGATAACCAAGGCATGAACAAGGGTTTTGGCCGAGGAGGTAGAGAGAAAGGGGCGGATCTGAACAACGTTATTGAGGGTGAATTGACAGGATTTGGCAACAGAGTCAATGTAAGGTTTAAAATGGAAGTGCGTGTCAAAGATGAAGCCCAAGCTACGGGCTTGGAGAGCAGGATGGATGGTGACTCCATCGACGCAGATGGACAGGTTAGAGGGAAAGGAAGAGGAGGGAGGAAAAATGAGGAGTTCGGTCTTGGCCATGTTGAGCTTGAGTTGACGTCGGGACATCCAGGCGGAGATATCAGAGAGGCAGTTGATGAGGCGTGAGTGAACAGAAGAGGAGAGAGAGGAGATAGAAAGATAGAGTTGGGTGTCATCAGCGTAGAGATGTTAATGGAATCCGTGGGAAGCAATAAGTTTGCCAAGGGACAGGGTGTAAATAGAGAAGAGAAGAGGGCCGAGAACAGAGCCTTGGGGGACCCCAACCGAAAGGAGGAGGAGTTTGACTCGGGGAGTGAGACTTTAAAGGAGCAGTCATAGAGGTAGGAGGAGAACCAGTTAAGGACAGAGCCTTGGAAGCCCAAAGAGTAAAGCGAGTTCAATAGAAGCAAGTGGTCAACAGTGTCAAAGACAGCAGTAGAGTGGTTTCAGTAGATTGGAGCGGGCGGAAGCCGGATTGGAGAGGGTCCAGGGAGGAGTTGTCAGAGAGGAGGTCCAGGCAGCGGGAGTAGACGACACGTTCCAGAAGCTTTGAGGCAAAGGGAAGGAGGGAGACTGGCTGGTAACTAGAGGGGTCAGATGGGTCCAGGGTGGGCTTTCTGAGGATGGGGGGAAACAGTGGCATGCTTAAAGGCAGAGGGGAAAGAGCCTGTGGAAAGGGAGAGATTGATGACATGTAGAGGGGGGGGGGCAACAGTGGGAACAATAGAGGTCAGGAGGTGGTAGGGGATTGGGTCAAGGGGGCAGGTGGAGGGGCTGGATGAAGACAGCAGAGCAAAGATTTCCTCGAGAGAGAGGCAGGAGGGAAGGATGTGAGGAGAGAGGGGGAGGGGTGTATGGGAGCGGGAGGAGGAGGTTGACACATGCACACAGTGTTCTCTAGCTGTACTTTATTTATGTTTTATTTCTTATTTTGGGGGTGAAATAACTACACAGTGTATGGGTTACAAAAACACTTCTATACGGTAGCAGAACTGCAAACCAACCTTTTAAAGTTGTAAGTAAATTGGTCCTTGTCCCTACCTTGCCAGCCCCAAGTGGCTTAATCTGAAAATTCAAGCAGGCCTCCACGTTAAACGGGGTCCCCATTAGGATGGTTGGTAATGCAGGTCGTTTCTGTCCCTCATTTAAACCACTGTAAATCTGATGTCTTCAGCTCATGCTCATTGACAACTGAATGGCTTCTCATTGGAACTTCGTGTATAAGCCAAGAACTTAATTTAAGTAAGAGATGCCAGGACACAAACCTGCCCCAGAAGCAATGACTGGTGGTAGGGGTGGGACTCGGGGCAAAATTTTGGTTCTTTTCGATTTCAGATTTTTTGCATACACAAGTCTCAATGTTAAAAATCCAAAACAAAAGTAAGTGCAAAAGATCTGAAACGACTGAAATTGAAAAAGAACGAAAATTTTGGATTGATCCAAAATGGTCATGTTGGGTCATTTCGGTTCTATCAAACCAAAATTCCCATCCCTAGCTGGTGGATATGCCCTACCAGTCACTGACAGTCCACTACCCCTTGTTCCTGTCCTTACTTGGCCATCATTTTCTCAGAGCCAGATTAAACTAGATGGGTGCCAGGATTGTGTATTTGGTGGTGCTGCTGAACAAGTCTCAACATTCCATGGGAACAAACTAGGGCTGAAGCTGCTGGTGCTTCTGAATCCAACCATGTGGATAGTGTCTTGCAGATGCAGAGTAGCAACACTGATGGGGTCTGGATTAGAGTGGAAACAAAAACATCTCTGGGACTGCTGTTTCCAGTGGAAACAGCTTTTTTCTGCCTTCATTCGCACAAGGAGGAAATCTGCTGCCATTTTTGTCATTTTCTACCATTCCTGTAATTTTATTTCATTTATTTATTTATTTATTCTTGATATCTCACCCCTCCTGACTCAGCAGCCCGAGGCGGCTCACAACATCAAATCATACAATCATCAATAAAATAATATTACAATAAAATATAACAGTATTACAGTAAAATATAAATAAAACTACCGGAAACCAGAAAAATACTACTGCTACTGCTAATAATAAAATGTCAAAAAATCTTGGAAAGTGTCAAAAATGTCGGTAGATTTCCTACTTGCTTACAAAAGGTCGGTATTTCCCGATGGAATGAGAACACATGCTCTTGTTTCAGGCCTAGTCTGGATAGAAACCGTGCACAAATTAACCCTTGCTAAAGCCTGGTAATGGTGCTGTGAGAGTAATAAAACCAGCTCTCTCTCCATCTCTCTGTTAACTGCGTTGACTTTGCAAACTTAGAAAAAGAAATGAGCATCCAAACCATATCCTTCCAATACCTCACAGATCTGACTCTGACTACACGCTGAAGATGTACCTGGAAAGTGAAAGAAATGGAAGCTGGAAATTTTAAGTGTTCTGTTTTCAGAATAGGACCCCTTTGTCAGACCCTCTTTCTAAAGGAAAAGTTACCACCCTTTTAGAAACCAGAGTTCTTCTTCAAATGCCAGTTTCTCTTCTTTGCCAAACAGCAGAATACCTGACCTTGCAGTGTCACAATGGAGGAGAAATCAATGGTGCCGAGTCAAGGCATTTGCTTGGTGTTTTTTTTACACTGCATACACCATCCCTTGAACAGGACATGTGCAAAACACACAGACAAATCCTCTCCTGGAGAAATCTCAGTCCATTTCCCAATGTCTGGCTCTCAGGAAGCAACTGCACACCAAAATGCATACCATGAGGTGCTGGTGACTTGCCTGCTGGACCATGACAGGGTGGGCGGGATTGCTCTCGAATGGTTCCACTCGTTCCTGGCTAGAAGAACTCAATTAGTGGTATGATTTTTCATCTCCCTGGAACCTCTCGTGTGGAGTCCAACAGGGTTCCATTCTGTCCCCTCTCCTGTTCAACATACATATGCAGTCACTGGGAGAGGTTGTGAGGAGCTCTGGAATTCATTGTTATCGATATGCTGATGGCACTCAACTCACTCTCACTTTTCATCCAACCCAGACTCCACAGTCTCAGTGCTTACATGATGTCTGGGACTGTGGGGAACTGGATGAGGGCGAACCGACTGGAGTTGAATCCCAGCAAGATGGAGGTGATGCTAGTGGGGAAGTCAGTGGGTGTGGCGTCCCCCGTCACTGCTGGGGTTCACTCCCCGCTAGTTTCCCAGGTTCCGATTCTGGGAGTGCTTCTTGATGCGCAGCTTTGTCTAGATGCCCTGGTTGGAGCTGTAATGAGGAGTGCATTCCGCGAATTACACCTGGTATGACTGCTTCGGCCGTACATCTCAGACTCCAACCTGGCCACTATCATCCATGCTTTCATCACCTCAAGACTGGACTACTGTAATGTTCTCTATGTGGGGCTGCCCATGATGATTGTTTGGAGACTGGAGCTGGTGAAGAATGCGGCAAACTGTATCCTTATGGGAACGGCCAGGAGCATATTATACCGGAGCTCCGTTCTCTGCACTGGCTGCCTATAGTCTTCTGGGCCCAATTCAAGGTGCTGGTTCTTAAATATAAAGCCCTATATGGCTTGGGCCCCATATATCTGCGGAATCGCCTCATTCCCCGTGCTCTGGATCAGCCCCTGTGGTCAACCAGGAGCACCCTTCTCAAAGTCCTCTGGGTATCCCAGGGGGCGACTATGGAGAGGACGTTCCCGGTGGCTGAACCGAGGCTGTGGAACTCCCTTCCAGAAGAGACCCGGGTGGTCCCGGACCTCTCCTCTTTTCAATGTCAATGCAAGACATAGTTGTTCCGCCAGGCCTTTGGTGAGGGAAATGGTTGAGGGTGGGTTTTTTATTTTTATATGGGTTCGTAAGGGTGGGGTATTTTTTTTCCTCCCTCCTCTTTTCCTAGGGGGATGTTTCCCCCTTTTTAGATGTTTTAGGTTTGTTGTTTGTGTATTTTTATATATTTTAATCTGCCCTGATATCAAATGTTTTAATTAGTTAATTACTTAATTAAATAAATAAAACAAAAAATAAAAGCTTATTCTACCAAAGGGTAAACCTTCTATTGGCCACATTGTATGTGTTAAGAAATTATACCACACAACAGCCAGCACAGCCTCCCATCAAATACTGGATACCTACATGCACAATGCTCAGGAAAAGAACTTTTGATGGCATGTGCGAGTTTCACTTAGTTGAATGGAGCTTGTCCCGGTGTTAACTGCTAGTGTGCTACCCTACCAGAGCATAGTGTCTTCTGTATAATCTTGATATCTGGCGGCTCTCACCAAAATGCTATAGAAATGGTCACAAGAAATACTCTGTAGATACCTACTCAGATACAGCAATTGGTGGCTCATAGGCTCAATAGGGTCTATGTAAGGGTTCCATACAGCCTACTGCCTTAAGTGTATACAATATATTAGACAAGATTTTTTGTGCAATCAGACCTGCCAGCATATTGCTGTGAATGACTGGGCCTGCAGCAGTAAAAAGTTGGACAGCCCTGAATTACAAGTACACCTTCATGAAGAGCTACCTAGGGAATGTCCTTCCCTGAAGGGTTTTCAAGAAAACACTGGTCAGGTATCTGCCAGGGATGATTTAGCTACAGGATATCCTGTCTCAGTGCAAGGAAGATGGATTAGAAGCTCCTAAAGTTCCTCCAGTTCTATATGATTGCATGATTCTAAGAGTTGTCATTTTGAGTTGTCATATGTTTTCTTTTCAGTTTAAATACCAGTGAAAGCTAAAATGCCAATGCTCCAATAAGACATGAATGCAGTCCATTGCTGTCATTGCCCCTGCCTTGCCAACCCCAAGTGGCTAAATCTGAAGATTCAGGCAGAACACCCAGGCAGAGCTGGAACTGGTAGGAAATTAGCAAGCGGGGGGTGAGGGAGAAGCAAGAAGAAGCGAACAGCTCCTGTTTCTGTCCAAACTTGGGAGCAGGGTAGGTGGGCGAGGTATTGGAAGAATAAATAGGTTTGACATTTACCCAGATGTTTTGACCCAGAAGGGGGTGGGACTACATCAGAAAGCAGTTGGGGCAAAGAAGCTCTCCCACTATGGGTGTGCGAATAATACCGAGGGGTTCAGTGTTCAGCCCGTTTGGGGTTCAGCCGGACCCAAAACCGTTCAGTTTGGTCCATTCAGACCGAACCAGTTCGGAGGGGGGGTTGAACACGTTCCGGCGGGGGCGGATCCGGTTTTCCCTCCCCCCTCCAGGCTGTGTGGGTGGAAGGGACACTGCAGAGCACCTCCCCCTCCCCCTGCCTGGCCTGGGATTTATTTTTAACACCCCTCCCCCCCGAATCACCCATGACCCCACTTGGTGGTGCCAGGGCTCCAGCCCCGGGTCTGGCGGCGGGAGGGTCCAATAGCAGGTCCGGCGGGGGCAGCATTCTGGAGCACTTCAGGCCGCTACTAGGCCTTCCAGTTTGACCCGGAAGACCTAGTAGCGGCCTGAAGAGCTCTGGAGCACCACCACCCACTGGACCGGATGCCTGACCCACTCGCCACCGGACCCGGGGCCAGAGCCCTGGCACCACCAGGTAGGACCACGGGGGGGGGGGGAGGTTTAAAAAAAAAATCCCAGGGGGGGGGGGAGGTGCTCCTCGGTGCCTCTTCCACCCACGCAGCCTGGAGAGAAAACCAGGTTCCTCGGTTCGGGCAGGGGGGTGGGGGACAGAGAGTTCAGAACCCGAACTCGGTTTGGTCAGGGATTGGTTTGGATTCCTGGTGTTTGCGATCGGGCCAAACACCCTGAGTTCAGACTGAATCCCAAACACCTGAACTGTGTTTGCACATCCCTATCTCCCACCCTCTTTTCAATATGATGCCATTCCCTGTGAAGTATCCTGATGTGATGCCCAGGCATCCCTTATAACCCCAGAAATAAGTTTCACACAGAGCCTGGAGATGATGCAATGAAGCCAAGAAATTATGGATAAAACCCAAGGGGTGATAAATTATTAATTATTATTATTATTATCAACAAACATTTATATAGCACCAGCAGTGTACCTGGCACTTTACAAAGTAATAAAATAAACACGGTCCCTGCCCCTAGGACTTAGAATCTGAGAGACAGGAGCTGGAGGAGAGACATAGGAAGGGGAACAGAGGGAGAAACAAGGGGTCTAACATTCATGAAGATGCGAGGTCTCAGGTGCACCTACTTGGCTTGGTTACAATGAGAATGACAGCAGGCAGGTTCATGTGTCAAGGATAGGGGTAAACAGACCGTAGGTATAGGAAATAGTGGCTCAGCAGGATAAAGAGTCAGACAGAGCAGAGCGAAAGAGGTGAGTTTTAAGGAGAGATTTGAAGGTATGAAGGGAGGGGGCAAGGCGGATGTGGACAGGGACAGAGTTCCAGGCATGGGGGGCAGCAAGTGAGAAGGGACGAAGGTGCTTAGGGGAGCAGGGAAGGTGTGGAAGGGTGAGAGAAGGAGTGAAGTGCACGGGCTGGAGTATGGGGGGGCGATAAGTGCAGAGAGGTAGGGGGGGAGCAAGGTTGTGAAGAGCTTTATAGGTGAAGACTAGGAGGCTGTGCAGGATTCGTTCAGGAAGGGGAAGCCAGTGAAGTGAAGAGAGGAGGGGCTGCACATGGTGGAAGCGATGGGCGAGGTGGATGACCCTGGCAGCAGAGTTTTGGACGGAGATGAGGGGAGAAAGGTGAGACCGGGGAAGGCCAGTGAAAAGGAGGTTACAGTAATCGAGGCGAGAGATGACCAGAGCATGAACAAGAGTTTTGGCAGACGAGAGAGAGAAAAAGGCGAATCTTAGCAATGTTATGGAGGGAGAAGCAACAGGAGCTTCTTAGCAAGCATTTTGGTTGTGCCTCTCTCTTGGATGCTTTTGTGACTCTCCTTTCATGCTCCTTGGGTACAAGCCACAGCGTGCTACTATATAGTAACCAAAAAAAATAATATCAACAGGAGCTACTATTAAGAACACAAAAATACTTTACTGAAAGAATAAATGATTAAAGCAGGATAATAAATCCAAAAGTTCAAACAATATAGTAAACCCAACGTGTTTCAAGTCACATTGACTTTTCTTCAGTGGTGGTCTTGTATCTAGAAATCAATATTAAAAAATAAACTGTTCACATAGAGAAAAAGTCCCACACCTTCCATGTCCAACTATTCCCCCACTCCTCTGTCTCTCACCCAGATGAAGTCTGACCACCCACCCCAAGCCCAGGTCCCTCCCTCTCACAGATGAACTATGACTAACCTCTGACATTCCCGCCTTACTCCCACCCATTCTGACGTCTCTCAGCCAGGAGTGTTTCACCCTAGGGTAGGTGGGTTTCATCCACCCAGTCCCATATCTCACCCTCTTCCCCCTCTCTCCCTAACTATCCTCGTACCCCATATCCCCCAGAAATAAACATTGAAAATGCAAGTTAAAAAACTCAAAGAGCACTAACCCTAGCTAGCCCCCAAACCTCCAGCCACCAAATAGCCAGCAGCCTTTGGCTGTAATAGAAGCTAAGGTGATGGATGGAGGGGGAACCCTAAACGTTTCGAGGCCAGCCCTTACAGCAGCTCCATCAAATATTTGTGTTGGTGTTTGTTTTTAAATTATTATTATGTTGTTCATTAAAAGTCAAAAAACACCACCAATAACAACCTCTGCATCTGTTTATAATAGACACCTGCACCTTAATATTAACTAAATGCTTAATAGGAAGGGGGGGAAACCCATTAAGTGAAAGGCTGTCCTGTCTGTCTTCACATTTAATCCCAACTAGGGAATTTTTCTTTCATTGTATGAACTCCATGAATGTGAATTATAAAGAATAATGCTGAGGCAGAGATTGATTTTACGTGTAACTTGTTCGAACAAGATATCCGCACCATATGCACTGATGCTACAAATGTTAAGAACAGATGTTTTCTTTTAGTTTTTCAAAGTAAAAATTGTATTCTACCAAGCTGACTGTGCATTGTGCACATATATAATTGCATTTTGCTTTATTCTAACAGATATTTGATTCAGCAAACAGATTAGAAAACTCCAACTGCCCAAGAGAGAACTCACTCAGTTCTTCTTTTATAGTCAGTTATTAACTAGCTTTATTAGGCTACAGACTGAAAGGGAGAAACGAGATAAAGCTAAGAAATATTCACAACATATGGTTTCCCATCTTACTGCAAAAATATCCCACATGGTTTTTATACTAATATCTCAGAAAACTCATGCAAATGTTAATGGTATTTAAAACACAATTAGGATGCATTATGATTAATCACAAAGACACTTTTCTTACAACAGTCTATTACCCACAAGCAAAGCTTCTTCATTTTAGTGACAAAGCATATTGGTAAGTTTAAAAATCAAAAAGTTTCTAATAATGTATTTTCTCCTATTCATTTTTACTGTTTATGTTTTTAAAATATACACGTATTACTTCCCAATGAAATTGTCAGACAGCAGGCTTCAAACAAACAAAAGTATTTTTTCACACAATCCAAAATTAATCTCTGGAACTCACTGCCATAGGATGTTGGGAAGCCAATAGTAGAAGTATATTTATTTATTTAAACAATTTATACCCCACCCCTCCTGCCACAGGCAACCCACGGTGGCTAACAACATCAAAAACAAACACAATAAAATATCATAAAACATAATAAAACATCAATAAAAAAGAATAAAAACCAACCCACACCCCCTACCCACCCCTCACCCCTCTCCCTCGCCAAATGCCTGTCAGAACAGTCAGCTCTTACAACTCCTTTGGAAAGCTGGGAGGTCTGGGGTCAGAGGGGCCCCCACCAGGAGAGAGTTCCAAAGGCATGGTGTGGCCACCGAGAATGCCGTATTCTGCATGGTCCCCCGGAAAACCCGGGGGACCTTCACTGTGGCGCCCCCGGATGACCACAGGGGCTGGTCTAGGATCAGAGGAGTGAGGCGATCTCGCAAGTAGACAGGACCCAGACCGTGTAAGGCTTTATAGGTCAAAACCACCACCGTGAATCGAATCCGGAAGACTATTGGCAACCAATGCAGAGACCGGAGCACTGGTGTAATCTGCTCCTGGTGGCCAAGTCCCACTAAGAGCCGGGCCGCAGCATTCTGCATGAGCTGCAGCTTCCGAGCCGTCACCATAGGTAGCCCCACATAGAGCACATTACAGTAGTCTAGTCGAGAGATGATAAAAGCATAGATGATCGTGGCCAGGTCAGGAACCGAAACCAATGACCAAAGTCACGGCACCAGAAATACATTAAAAAAGGATTAAATAGGTTACTGGAGGATACTAGTCCCTAGATATGAGGGCTTAGGACTCAAACCAGTACACTTAGTACCTCTGACACTCCTCACCAATTACTTATTCAGCAGAAAGTAGCAGTCTTCTCTCCATGCCTCCCAACATCTCAAGCTATGGGTTTGCGGAAGTGACCTCATCTACTTTTGTTTTTGTTTTTGTTTAATAAAAACAGTTGTTGGGGGGGGGGGGGTGTTAATTAAAAACCCATTTTTTAAAAATCATTTAAAAAAGTATTTTTTTAAAAATCACTGATAATGTGCAAAATGGTCACAAAAACTATTGTGTGCATAAATCCCCTTTTCAAGATGGTGGTGGCGGCATTGCTATTGTTTTGGAAAAGGGAAGCCAGTCTGCATATGTGCAGTGGCTGTTTTGCACATACACAGACCAGTTGGCCTTTCCAAAATGGCGATGATGCTGTTGCCACCATTTTGGAAAAGGGGAGACATGCACAGAACAGTCTATGCGTGTCTTTTTCCAATAAATTGTTTTGTTATTATTTTCACTTTAAAAATACATGAAAGCAAACAAATGTTGTTTTCTGATTAATTCATTTTCATGTCCCTAGTTACTAAAATGAATGGGACTCCATTTTAGTAACTTTACAAACGAAAACGAATTGCACTCCCTTGTTTCAAGCAGCCAAAGGAGGACAAACCAGTGGTGAGTAGAGAGATACTTTTAGTTGCTGTGCCTTGGATAGGACACTTCTGTGTTTTATGCAAGCCAAAAATACCTTCAAACGTTATCCAACTCTAAGTTAAATCTAAGTATAAAACAGAAAAACAGTGGCATAACCAAGGTCTCTGTCAGATGGAGGAGCACTTTCTTGAGGGGGAAAAGCCAGGAGGAGGGTAACAGAAGACAAAAAAGCCCTTTTTAAATGGGCCGTGGCTGCAGGGGGAGGGGAAGAAGATAATCGGTGTGCGTGCCGGAGAAGGAGTGGGGCATAGGTGCATACACAGATGCACACCCATCTTCACCCACCTTCAAGCATGGAGCAACCACCATTTTGGCCAATTGCTCCATGTGTGGATGATAGGTGGAGATGGTTGAGTTGCAGGAGCGCGCACGCCCACATGCCCACTGCGGTATACACAGGAGACACCCATACATGCCCACTCAGCTGACCTGCGTGGACGTGTCATGTGTAAAAAGGGCCAGTGAGGAGAAATATGAATGGAGGAGGGCACTGGCTTCCCTCTGGTTACACCCCTGTGAAAAAACAATGGTTGGGTCAGCACTATTTTAATGAAATCTGTCTGTCTCCAAATATTCATGATCACTCCTATCATGACCGTACCCTGGTAGATTACTTTTCCTTGCCTTTGCATTTTCCAGCTATATTCTAGGCTATGTTTATTAGCATGCATTTACATACCCAAGCTTTCAGGAATTTTAGCCTATGATTGAGGTGGGCTATTGAACATATTTGAATTACAAATGTATTTGCTGCCCCAGGACACTGGCTAACAAGTTATGTCAGGAGTGGATTCCAGTGTAGCACAACATTTGAATGAATAAAAAAGTGCTCAAGAGCAATATTGCATTTTGAACAAGAATTCACAAATCTTTAACTGTCTGGAGTTGATAATGAGGTTACAATACCCACACTGTTATCAAACAAGCTACACTGGATCCTATGGAAGATCAGCTCCAGCTGTCTGGCTGGGAAGGGAGCATCTATGAACTCAGGGCTTGCTCACACAACTAGTTACACTGAAGTAGTAAGTGTAACAACATGAAGGGTGTCTGGGGGAGGCGGGGAGGGAGTGGAGGGGAATTCCAGCAGGATGCTGCCCAATAAGTCACCCTATGCTAATAATAATAATAACAACAACAACACAGTCTTTTTGCTTATAGTCCATATGCACTATCTCTCATACATACACAAGTCCCAATTTATTCACTGGGCAGGGGGGGAGTGGGAGCATCAGTTACAGTCTCTGGTAATACTCACAGGTTTCTCTAGGGCAGGCACACTCCTCCTGGAATCCAGCAGACCCTGCCAGCTCAGGCACACTCCTCCTTAAAATCTTTGGCTGGAGGAAGAGAGAGAGCTCTCTCCTAGCTCCTGCCCGCACCACAGCTTCCCCTGACATGAGCTCTGGCTCAGCTTGGCTTTCCAGGGCTGGCTAGTGCCACACCCTCACGCAGCTGCTTTGCAATTAGGTGTTATCCTGTCTTCCTGGCAGCGCCGGCTCCTTTGGTAGTGCACAGTGCAGCCTTTATGACAGTGCTACTAGCTGCCTTAAAGGACCAATAGTACTGCAACAGTAACTGCTTAACTCACTTTATCTTTGCTTATCATGTGAGCACAGAGTTTAAAGCAAAGGAAGAATGTGTGTGTGTGCGTGCACAGTGGATGGCAATGAGGGGATTATCTCCTGGTTAAAGAGGAGTATTCTAAAGAGTAGCTTACTCCTGGAGGCAAGTGATCAAATGAACAGGGAAGGGCATTTATGACAGGCTACTTTGGATGAGTCCTACCAGAACTTAGACCCATGGTCAGCCTCACCTGGGGCAATTAGCCAGATGGCTAGGTGCCCAGAATTGGTCAGTCATGGGACCAAACGATAAGTTTATTTATTTATTTATTTATTTGTTTGTTTATTTGTTTATTTATTTATTATATCCCACCCTTCCCTCAAGGCTCAGGGTGGGTTGCAATATAAAAAAACCATATAAAAAGAGCATTAAAAGTTGGACTAATCAGATGACCATCACTGGACTTATAAAAGCAGGGGACGCCAGTTACACAGCAGACCACAAGCAAGGCAAAAGGATAGAAGTTTCACCAGGTTCCAGGGCTGCATTTGCTCCAATGCAACCCTGCAACCTGTATTCCTCATAAGTGCCCTCTAAAATTTGCATATATGGGGACCCGAACCAAGGGCCACGGGCCAGCTGTGGGTTAAACATCCTTGGGTTGTAAGGGAGGTAGTGACTCCTTGGAATCTCTAGGATGGATGGGGAAAGAATTAGAGCTGCACAAGTGGCACATCAGAGAGCAAGGAGCCCAGGCCTGGGCCAGAGTTTTGGGAACAAGTAGGGCTCAAGGGAGTGGGGCCTAGGGCGGCCTTGTGGGGCCTTGTGGGGCCTAGGCTGAGGGAACAGACCTCCTCTCAGTAGCCCTGGGACTAGCTGTAGGGATCCCCAGCAGTGAGTTGGTGGGACACAGAGGCCAGGTTAGGTCTGTGGATACTCTGGGGTCTGGTCAAGGGCATAGCCTCAGTATGATGGGTAGCATGGTAGCAAACTAAGGCTTTGGGTAACAGGAGAGGGGAGTCAGTCCAACCAAGCACAGGTGACCCAGAAGCAGATGAGATGAGAAGACTTACAGCCAGGAGCTTCTGCAGAGGCCTACGAAAGTAGACACTCTTAGGACAGGAGCAGCCTGGAGAATAAGAGGTGGAGATTGAGTGCATCAGAGAGCTTGTAGGCAGCAGAGGCCATCATTAGAGTAGAACAAAAGGCTCCCAGTTTACTGTCCTGGTGTGCCTATTCTGGGGAGGCTGGGTCATCAAGAGACCCCAGGGAGATGCCAAAATAAACAAGGTACTCCACAGAGGGAGACAACCCAGGGCCTGGAACAATGGTGAGGAAGATGTCTAAAAACCCAAGGGCTCAATTGGTGTCTTTAGACATAACATCAACCGGTGTCTGAATGTGTTTTTTGACCTTGATAGGAACACGAGTTTGGCCCTGTGTTCACCGTGTGGCGCTGCTTAGACACACAGCCCATCTTGGGGCAAATCGGTGTTTTGCTTGCCACCCAATCTCAGCACACAAGCGCTGTTGCTGTGTTCCCTGTGTTGTACCTGCTAACACACCACGCAATTTCATTAGACACAACGTTGGCCACGCGTTCAGCTGGAAAACACATATTGTCCTTGGGATGCAATGGTGTTCACGATCATTATGGTGCTTACACACAATGGCCAAACACATGCTTAGGGGTTTTGACACCAGATCCGTGTTATGTCTAAAGACGCCCAGTGTCTCTGATGATCTTTGGACCACCCCTCTGGAAGGAGGACTATGGACAGTACATCTCAGATGGAGGCCTGTTGAGAAAGCACCATTGTTAACAGTTCCCTAATGTGATCAGCTTCCAGGATAACAAAGGATGGGAAGAACAGCCGGTAAAAGCCTGGTAATACCAAAGAGGTGGTGAACAGTAATCTTGGGGTTCGGGTCCTGTAAATATTTAAGGTGGGCTGGGTTACCTATCATACCAGTGTTAGTTATTCATGTTAAGTAACTTAACACACAACACCTGTACTATTAGCTCTCTCAGCTGCCTCCCTCTGGATAATTACTCTTGCAAAGTGATTTATTACTAATGAGGTAAGTACCCCAGTGGGAATTAATCTGTTGATGTGAATATATCCCCAGTTTCTTTAGTGTCAGTTTCTGTGAAATTGAAAACTGGTCAAGATGAAATGTAAAGCCAATCTGAAACCTGATTTAAATACACACAGCTGTGTTGTATGACATCACTTGCTGCGTCTTGGGAGACATTTCACACATAAATACACTTGAACTAACTTTTATATTTTCCTCTCTGTAAAATGCACTGTTCTTCCTGGTTAACTGAACATATTGCATAAGAGAAACTAAAATTTTCATTGGCTGCATGGACTTTGAGATTAAGGATCAGGCTTGTGTCACTCTATCTTAATCTTAGATGAAATAAACACTTAGGTATTTGCTCTTGCTGCTGAGAAAGAAAAGTGGACTTTAAGGTATCTTTAATATTTCACATCATTTTTGATTCAGTGAGCAAGCCATCAATTCACAAAAGATGATACATTTAGTGTTAGCATGCAGTCTTTCTATTTCTTTTTGAAATGATATTCCTGAGGCAGAAGAAGCAGGGTGACATTGTATCAAGAAATACACCAATTTGATAACTAAGTTTTAAGCAAAATTGAATGCTGTTTTATTTATTTATTTATTTATTTAATTAACATATTATCCTGCCCCTCCTGCCACAGGCAGCTTCGGGCGGCTCACATCATACAAGCTACTTAGTTGTTACCTAAGCTAAGTACAAAGAAGATAAATATAAGGCACAATTTGAGAGAAAAACAAGGTAAAAGTGAGTTTGCTATGTAACCGAACTGGGTATTTCTAGACCTTGGTCAATGAGTGAAACTAGTGGGAACTTTAGGGGGAAATGATCATGAAATGTTGGAATTCATGATCCTAAGAAAAAGTAAAGGTGAGCATAGTCAAACATATACCATGGACTTAAGGAAAGCTGATTTTAATAAACTCAGAAAAATGCGAGGCAGAGTTCCATGGCTAGATAAACTAAAGGAAAAAGGAGTCCAAGATGAGTGGGAGTTTCTGAAAAATGAGATGCTGAAGGCACAATCACAAACAATTCCAATGAGAAAGAAAAATGGGAGATATCTAAAGAAACCAGTGTGACTGCACAAAGAGCTTTTTAATGAGTTGAGAATTAAAAAGACACATTAACTCTGTCATTTCTATATATTTTGTATGCCAGTATCACAGTGTCCCACTGATTGTTCTCATTCCTTCATGTTTCTGAGATGCCTATATTATATCAATATCCTCACTTAAAGCTAAGTACTCCGATTCCCCCATTTTACTTTTGAGGCTTCTGGCATTAGAATACAAACATGTAAGGATTTTAATACCCTGGTGATGGCTCATTTTTTTTTGAAAGTATTTATTTGTCTGTTCCATAGTAATATCTGCCTGATAGGGATGGGCGAACAGAATGCGGTTCGGATGTTCAGACGTTCGGTCCGAAATCCGAGTTCAGGTTCAGCTGTTCGGTTCAGCGTGGTTTGGTTCGGCCATACTTGGCCGAACAACCAAAAATAGCGCTATCGATACCGAAACCAAATTCAATTTTATTTTATTTTTACCCTGAAACCACCCCTGGTGCCAGGAAGTCTGCTCCTCAGCTGCCTCCCACTTCAAGTCACATTTTTCCCACCTTCCTGTTGCATTTTTCCCACCCCCAAACTCATCCGAACTCATCCGAACTTTTCCGAACTGTTTGGCTGTTCGAGTGTTCGGTTCAGATGTTCAATTCGGTTATCCAAACAAGCTGAGTTCAGCCCGAACTCCGCACTTCCGAACCACATTCGCCCATCCCTACTGCCTGATATCTCACTGATTCTTCCCTATCTTCTTTACTGGAATACACTGTATTACTATAATGAATGATAGCATCCCATTGAGTTGCCTCCATCCAAACTGTCTGCTTCACCACCCAGAACAGCTCTTCTGGAGGAGACTTTGCAGACCCTAGGGGTATTTTTTAAATGTGACGGCAGCACGCTAGGCTCCACCATGCTTTTTTTCTGCCTGGGGTGAACTCTCACCCCAGGCAGGATCTGGGCCCACTGTTAAGAATATGTGCCGGTGGCCGAGGCTGGGGAGGGGGCAGGGTGAGGGCAGGGTCAATGTGTAGACATAGTCCACATGGCTCTGTCCCCTGTGCTGCTGAATGCAACCCCGCCTCCTCTCTGATGGGCAGAAGTGGCAGCCTATGAAGCCCTCGCACCCACCCTGAAAAGCTCCGGCCATTGGCTGGAGTTAAGTAAAGCAGGCCATCATACATGACGGCCCACTCTATTCCCATCTGGAGATGGTTTCCCAGACCATAGCAGGGTTTACTCCGGGTTGTGCATTGGCAGGGAGCCCATTGGCATGAAGTCCAGTGCACAACACGGAGTTAATCCTGTGGTCCAAGGAAAACTTTGTACCCACTCATGGTAACATCTTACGGGCAGGAGCACATGTGACACCACCATGGGTGGCCATACCAGAGTAAAGCGTGGAATAAAGCTTTCTTCACTGACATCACAACCACGTCTTAGTCCTTCAAAAATGATCTATACCGCAGTCGGTCAGCATACAAGAAGTAGCCTTAGGCTTCCAGGATGCTATCTGTTCAACAGCAAGTGTGCACCAGAAGTGATGAAATCTCCCTCTCTTGAATCTGGAGAAAAATGTGCAAGGAATTTGGTTTCTGGGGACCCTGTTGAAGGGAAGCAAATAAGCAAACTGGATTTGAAGTTTGTTTAATTGCCATTTAGAAAATCTCTCCCACTCATCCTTTCTTCTTTCCACAAGCATGTGATTATTATTATTTTTTTCAATAGAATTTATCTTCTGATTTATGATAATAAAAACAAAGCTTTTGATGAATTATTTAAAGCCCTTGAATAACTCATTATGACATTTCTTTTTACCTTTCTTTCCTCCAAATAATCTATCACAACTGACTGTACTTTTAACCCAAGAACTGAATTTAATTCATTAGCTTCCATTTTACAAATCAGTGAACACTTTTGATTTCCTTTAAGGTGCATTTACATAATTAACAATGAATTCTGATAGACATACACAGAAGGATCCCTTAAATAAAAGGGGCTAAATGATGCCCCAGTGATACCTGCATTAAGGGAATGTACAATAAATGTCCAAGGATTGGCTTCTAATAATTCAGTGGTGAGGGGAATTATTAATAAAAAACATTAAATTTTCTAGGGAATCTTTAAACCTTTACATACAGATTTAATTTGGTTACTTTGTTCATTTGATTGTGTCAGTGGGTTTGTTTGTTGCCTTTGAACTTATTCCAAATACAAAAGAACATTAGCAAAGGTATAACCTGCCTGACATTGTTTGGACATTTTCATGTGAGAGTATGATCTTATGTTTTACTGTTGTCCTAGCCCTGTTTTAATGGTTTCTACTATAATGATTGTTTTTAATACTTATATGTTTGTATTTTTTATATTTGTTAAATTGTTAGCTGCCCCGAGCTGTTTTCAGGAGGGGCGGAAATAAATTGATAAATAAATAAATAAAATAAAATCTCAGAGAGTATGATCTTATCTCAGAGAATCATATTATTTTCACATTTTACTGAGAAATGCAACATGAATAGAGGTGGGAAAGAATGAAAAGTAGGTGGTTCAGCCTTTGGACTATCTGAAATAGGCAACCGCCATACATGTGCCACACTCAAAATGGCACAAATAAACATGGCTTTTAAACCTAGTTAGTTAACCTGGTATACCTTTTTATATACTGATATTCTAACACACTTCAAATCTTTCTTACAATGTTTATGGTTCGAAGTATAAAAAAAAACCTGTTTCCTTTATCGTGCAATGATGAAACAAATAGTGGCTTTTCTGTTTCTGGATATTATTTGTATTTTGGGGTAGTTCTCTTAATATATGAGTTATATCCATGACCAAAACAATTGTTCACATTCATTTGTTTTGATTTTTCATTTTGGTAATTTTGTTTATTTCAGTAAGTTTATTATGGTAATTTTGCAAAAGCTGAAGCAAAATAAATGAAATACTGCAATGACTAGAGGGAGGGAGAAGAAATATCTGAAATGGATGCTTGCCAAAACCAACTGAATAGTTCTCAATATCTGCTTCTCTGGAAGTGAAATGAATAGGGCAAATTTGACAAACATAGAGAAGGTAACTGGTTATCTTTTAGTGTCAGGTTCCAGGTATACATTTCGAAAACAGTCAACTTATTGCATTTTATCCCCACATGGTGTAAGACATGCTGGCTACCAAGAACTTTATGCTCTATGGTCCAGAGATGTGCAGGGCAAACTCGGGATGTGCGAACAGAACGCGGTTCGGATGTTTGGTCATTCGGCTGTTTGGTTCAGGAACCGAGTTTGTGTTCGGTCGTTCAGTCCGGGAACCGAGTTTGGATTCAGTCATTCGGTTCGGCAGCATTCAGTTCGGCCGAACGTTCGGCCGAACTGAATCGGCATAGTTTCTTTCTTTCTTTCTTTATTCAAATTTGTAATCTAATATTATATATATCTACACTAACTTTAACTGCTATTAACTATTCTAAAACGTATGGAACTAAATGGAATATTATCTAATATCTACAAAGGCCTAGTCCTACAAACACACTATAAAATGTTAAAACTGAATCACTACACACTATCTCTATCTTTCTCTATTAACTAAACTAACTCCTACATCTGTCTATCTATCTATCTATCTATCTTACACAGGGATTGGGGGCAGGGGAAGACATAGACAGCTCACACCAAACAACACAGAGAGGGGTACAAAACTGAAATGACACCTACATCAATCTAATCCTACTCTAAATAAATCCCAAATCAGGGGAAGGGAATCAGGGATGCCATATATAAAGGAAGGAGGGGAGGATTCAATGGAGGGTAGGGAGAAAGAACAAAGGGATGGGTAAAAAATAAAAGCAACACCTAAATCTATCTAATCTAATCTAAATAAATGATACTAGGGAGGTAAATGCGTGGGATGGGTGAAATAGAAGGAGAATGACAATGGATTAACACAAAAGGCTGGGAGAGGGAGACTTCTGAAAACGACTGCTGTCAGGAACAGTGGCTAGCTCAGAAGGTGTTGGAAGGGAGGAGGGCAATGACTTTCTTACTTGCTGTGCCCGCCTTACCACAAGACCCATTGGCTCTGTGCAGCCTAGCCCCCCCCGCCCCCCATGTTCAATCGCAGAATGAGAAGCCAGTGGTCTGAGGAAAAAAGGGACGGTGATTGGGCTGGCTGGCTGCTGCTACTCCAAGCCCCCATTAACCTCATTTTTGAGAGAACTGTATTTGGCCCCGTGGCTTGCCTCCCGACCTCACCTTTCTCCACCTCAGTTAATACAATCTTGTCTGGGGTCAAATTCCAGCGAGTTAAAGCACAGGGTGGCCATATTGGCCTTTAAGTTCTCTCTACGTGGATACAGCTGAAGTTAAAATTTGAGTGGACCTGTTTTGCATGGCAATTTCTATTGCAAAGCAGGTTTACTTCTAGATTTCCCTAAGCACGGATTGCAGCTTTTTAGTTTATCCTATGTTGTTTGTTAAGTTTATTTTTCTTGTCTGTTTGTATAATTATCTTGTATATTTGCTTTTAAACTTATTGCAACGACTGTTTGGTCATGCAAAAAATAAATTACTACTACTACTACTCCAAGCCTCTCCACCCCTGGTGCCAGGAAGTCTGTTCCTCAGCTGCTTCCCCCTCCCTGCTGCTTCCCCCTCCCTGGGCCTTCCAGTCACGTTTTTTCCACCCGAACTCATCCGAACACGACCGAACTGTTCAGTCGTTCAGAGTTCGGATCGAGTTTAGTTCGGTCTGTTCGGGTTCGGTTGTCCGAACGGACCGAGTTCAGTCCGAACTCTGAACTTCCAAACCGCGTTCGCACATCCCTAGTGCAAACATTCCCAGATTTTCCCGTCCCAGAAGCCCACAGGGGGCCACTGTCTACAAGTAAATAATAATAGTGATCTTTATATTGTGCCCCCTGCCATAACACTTGGAGCACTTTACATATAACTAATAAACACAACTTTTTATCCTCACAACAACCCTGCGAGGTAGGCTAGGCTGAGAGAATATTGTGAGTGGCCCAAGATCACCCAAAGAGTTTCTGGCTAAGCTGAGACTTGAACCGGTGTCCCCCATTACCTGCTCGACCAAGTACTGCACACCTAGCCATTACACCACACATTAGAAAAAAATGTTATTATTTTCTATGCCAGGGGTAGGCAATGTTCTCAAACCTAAGAGCCAAAATCTTTATAAGACAATGAACCACAAGAAACACATACAAATGCTCAAACCTCTCCTGCTTCATGATTGGCTGGAAGATCTAATGCTCTGCAGTTCTCCTGATTTCTAAGAGTCAGAGGAGCAGTGGTGATTAAAGGTGTTTTTAAACGAGCAAGGCGGGAGAAGGGGTCCTTGCCCGTGGACTGACACAGCTGCAGAGCAGCCACTCAGGTGGAGTGCTTGGGGACGAATGCAGTGCTTGGGCAAGGATTCTAACAGGTGGCTCCCAGCGTGGCTTCTGTGTCAGCTGCCTCTTGTTCCCCCTGCCATGGACAATGGGAGAGGGGGAAGCACACCAGGCTGGTCTTTGAAAATGACACATCCCAGCTGTGAGAGCTGGGGAACCGGGCACTTGCAGCCAGTTCCGGTGACTTGCAAAGGCCATGTCCCCTGCCCACAGTGCCTATGGGTGGGGGAACCTGTCTGCTGGCCACATGGGTGGCTGCCCCAGTTCATATGGGCAGGGGATGCATGGGTGCCTATTGCCATACAGTTCTTTGGCTTGTCCCACACTCTGGATTCCTCTGCAGTGCCCCATGAGTGGCCATGAGTAGGTGCTGACTGTTGAGTGGCTCTCAGAAGTGCACAAACCACCCACACCACCTTCAGATGGGTAGTGAGATGAGTGGCTCCTGGGGGGCCATGCATGACAGCATCTCATTTAAAAACACCTTTAGTTTCAGAGACTTGGGCCACTTTCAGACATGCCCCTCCCCATGCACATATTCTTGCTGAAGGGGGGGGGATGCGCAGCCAGGATGTGAGTGGGGATCGACTGGTCTTAAATCCCCCTCCCCTCTCCACGCACGCTTTGCCGACAGAGACATACAGGGATGCAGACTCAATTTCCTCGTCTGCATTCCTGTGCGTCTCTGCTGACAAAGCCGCACCTGGGGGGTGGGGGGAAGACTTACAGACCGGCTGATTCCCGCGCATATCCTGACTGCGCATTTTCCCCCGCAGCCAGAATATGCATGGGGGGAAGGGGGACAAGTCTGAAAGTGACCTTGGGTGCAATGAAATAAGACACAGAACCATTAAGGCAGCACAAGCCCAGAACCTGTTCCAGTCAAGACCTGCATGTGGATACCTGAACTACAATTTGCCCACCCTTGTTCTATGCCTTTTTCTCTAGGCAAGACCAAGTCAAAAAATGGATTATCCAATTCATGCAAATGTAACATTATCCCGAAGAAAAGTTAGATATAATCAAGACAGAGTGGCTGAACAGGAAGTGTATTTATTTATTTACATTTCTACCCTGCCCTTCCCTGAAGGTTCAGGACGACTCACAAAGAACATAAAATACGATTAAAAGACATTAAAAAAGAATCCAACCAAAAACCCTACCCAATCCAACCGCAGCTACCCAACAGCCTCACACCGAACCCCTATCTGCACCAGCCAAGTGCTTTACTAAAAAGAAAGGTCTTACACCTGTTAAGGGTGAAAGGGGTTTTAGGGTTCCCAAATTAGGTTAAGGCACCATAGTTCTCCTAAAATTATTTCCTGCTACATAAGGAATGTAAATAGGTAACTGGATTTCCTATTAGGTTCGAAATGGTACTGGAGAATTTAACTCAACAGGAATCTGTCCCAACATGTCAAATCTGTATAAACCGTTCCTTTATGTATGTTTCTGCTCACACAGGAACTATCACTATATTAAATAACTCAGTTTACAGTCAGGCTTTTAGTTAAGCCAGTGCAATATCTTTTGAGTAAAAAGAAACAATGGCGTAACCTGCTGTCACATCTGTGCTTGGGCCCCCAGATGTTCACCTGGACTGACCCTGGGTATGTTGGTGACTGTCCCAAGCTCTCACCTCAGCAAAGTGCCAAAGCCACATCCCAGCCTACCCACACCCCCTTTCAGGTGAATCCAGAGCAAAGCGTGCCACAGTGGGTTAGAACGTATATTCTGTCCCCCTGTGACCCGTCCCAGATTGCAGTCACCCTGGTTAGTCGCCATGGCAGTCTGTGATTGACCGCCATGGCTGCCCGTCATTGCAGGGGATGGGGGTTGGGAGGGGTGCTGGATGTAATGCGGGGGCAGGGTTGGGATGGCTTCCTGGTTGGGGTCAAGTGTAGTTGGTTCCCTGATCTGAACCCAGCCATGTCTGCAGCATGGTGGCAACCCAACCTAGCCAGCTGCCGCTCCACTGTCACTTCTGTTTTTACTCAGTATCTTTCAACAGCCGGCTAGAGGAATGCCTTGATGGTCAGGAATGTCCTGTTCATCTATCAGTTTCTCACTGAGTTGAGAGATTTCCTAAGGCACAATTTATGCCGGAAGATCTCCAAGCACAATCTTACCGCCAGCAAAGAAATACACCTGTAGACAATATTTCTTCATAGGTCTGATTCTCTATGAATTAAGGCAACAGAGACAAAGTAGTAAAGTGGTATCTTTCATTAGACCAACTACAATTGGTAATAGTATGAAAGCTTTTGGACCTCACAGGGTCCATCATCAGGCAGGTCAGGGGTTACGAATCACTTTACTACTTTGTCTCTATTGCCTATATTTGAGACCAATACGGCAAACCCTACTTTTTCTACTCCAAATTAAGGACACTCTGTTGAATGCTTTGACTCCATGTGTAACACTGGCCAAAACTGGATGTTGATTTCATTACAATTCTGTCCTGTCACCAGGGTAATTGTTTAATGACAAGTATTGTTTTCCTTTTGCTATAAGCACACCGAGAAGAAGCTCTGAATGGCAGGAGCCTCCAAGAACCAAGCCAACTTGGCAGACTTCTCAGCAGTTTCCTTGTTGTGCTGTACTTAATGACTTTTATCTAGGTACTGCCAATATAACAAAATCACGTAGATACATTGTGTGATCTATTTGTTGACACTATAGCAAATCTCAATGTGTTCTGTGTGGGGCTGCTCTCGATGACTGTTCAGAAGCTATAGTTGGTGCAGAACATGACAGCCAATCTTCTGTCGGGGGCGGGTCATTGGGAGCATATTACACCAGTGCTCCAGAGTCTACACTGGTGGCCAATAGCTTTCTGGGCACAATTCAAGGTGCTGGTTTTGACCTATAAAGCCTTAAATAACTTGGGCCCCAAATATCTAAGACTGCCTCTTCCCTTATATTTCATCGTGGCCACTGAGTTTGGTTAGGAGCACCTTCTTGCAAGTACCATCTGCCCGTGGGCACACAGAGTGGAATTCCTTGTGAACGCTCCACAATTATGGATCTCCTCCCCTTGCAGATTTGTCTAAGCCCAATCCTACTCATCTTCTGGAAGAGATGTAAGATCTTTTTGTTTGACCAGGCATTTGGCAGGCAGGGAAAAGGTTGGATGGGATTGGATGGAGTGTTAAGGAAAAGATTGGGGGAGGGGTTGGGAATTTATTCACAGTTTTTATATGTTTTTAAGTGATGTAAGCTGCTCTGAGCCTCATTGGGAAAGGTGGGGTAAAAATTGAAATAAATAAATATGGTAAGTGGTCAGCATTATTCCCAGATGCAGTTGACTAAGCTCCACTTAATGGGAACACTGATAAGCAGGACAGCTGCTTACATGGGACAGGACTACTGGAAATGGTTCCTCTCCATGCTATAACTGCGATTAAGTTTGTCTCTCCTTTGATTGGAATATTTTCATATCATCTGAGGCTTCCAAATAAAGAAACTTGTAATGTATATTATCAAAAAAAACTGCTACATGTTCCTAGTTCTAGGATTATTTTATTTTATTTTTATTTTAGTCAATTTCCTAGCTGCCCCCTCCTAACTACGACACCTCAGGGCAGCATACAATATTTTAAACCATATAAAATACAAAAACAATCAATAAATAATAAAAATACAATAAATATACAAAATAGCAGTAAGAACCCACAAGGCAAAGCAGACAACACCCTCCCCCACCCTAACCCCCTACCCATCACCTGTCTCCCTTGCCAAAAGTCTGGTGGAACAGCCAGGTCTTACACTGTCTACGGAAAGAGAGAAGGTCCAGGGCCAAGCAGACCTCCATCGGGAGGCAATTGCACAGCCTCCGTACAGCCACTGAGAATGCCCTCCTTCTCCTCCTCCTCACTCGAGAAACTTGGGGGACCCCAAGGAGAGTGCCCCCAGCCGACCACAGGGGCCAGTCTAGAACCCGGGGGTGAGACGATCATGCAGATAGGTGGTGTCCAAGCCGTATAGTGCTTTATAGATTAAAAACATTAAAACAACACCTTGAATCGGGCCTGGAAGACTATTGGCAGCCAGTGCAGAGATCGAGCACCAGTGTAATGTGTTCACGGCGACCCATTCCTGTAAGGAGATGGGCCCTCCCACTCTGTACCAGCTGCAGTGTCCAAATTGTCACCAAGGGTAGTCCCACATAAAACACATAGCAGTAGTCCAGTCTGGAGGTGATGAAAGCATGGATGATGGTGGTTAGGTCGGAGTCTGAGATATATGGCCGAAGTTGATGTACCAGATGTAATTGGCGAAATGCACCTCTCGCCATAGCCTCCACTTGGACATCCAGATTACTGTATCTTTATCTTTGCATTCATTGACCAATATAGCTACATATATTGGCCTAGTGTATTAATTTACCAGCATGCATTTAGCCGGCTGTTGATACAGAGGTCCTTAAACTTCAACTGTTTCTGATCTGTGATTAGGACAAGCATCTTAAGGCATTTCACCAGAGTAAACCTCATTGAAGTGAATGGGGCTCACACTTTGGGGATCAATGCTTAAATTATTTGGTATAATTGCAGACTGAAAGGTTTTGAAGTTTAGGTTAAGTTGACCTCTACTAAAAGCAAGAAAGCAGAATAACTCCACACTAGAGCTGCAACTGGGTACCTGGAAAGTCACGCAACCTGTATAATCTGGGGTGTCCGACTCACCCCGGTTGCATTTGGGCACCAATTGGTACCCAAATGTGACCTGACAGGCTACCCAACTCCCCAGGCTGACTCATCTCAACACTGGGCAGTTGCTCCCTGCTCCTTCCCACCATATGTACTGCTCAGCTAAGCTGTGAACTTCCCCATTCAGTCTTTTCTGAGTGGGAGGAGGGGAAGCGAGGAGGCCTCTTCTCACTTGCATGCACCCCCCTAATGGGTCCCCTGTTCCCAGAAGGACACGTATTTATTTATTTATTTATTTATTTATCCATTCATTCAAATTTGTATCCTGCCCTTCCCTAAAAGGCTCGGGGTGGCTAACAACACTTATACAAATATACAAATCCATTAAAAAAATCAAAAACAAACCCTCCCAACCACCCCACAATCACCCCCAACCCTCCAAAAGTCACCTCCTCCATCCCACCCCAAACCCCCCATTCCCTATCCCTGCCTTCCAAATGTCTTGGGTCCTGCCCACACCCCCATGTCCCCCTGGGAATAGAGGATCGATTACGGGGTGCATGCAGGTGGGATGAGACCTCCTCACCCCCCTCAGAAAAAGCCAAGTGGGGAAGTGCCCAGCTCAGCTGAGCAGCACGTGGTCCAGGGAGGAGCAGGAAGTAGCAGGTGGGACCAAAGAAGCAGCAACCTGGCAGTGATATGAGTCAGCCCGGGGAGCCGCAGGTGCTGGGATCGGTGTCCTGAGGTGTCATTCTGAGTTAATCCAGTAATACCTGTATTTTCAGGCACTACACACCTGGTGGGACTCTGGGTACCCTGTCAGGTGCCTGTTGGGGGTGCCCAAAAATGTGGGTATTACCTGCGGGTAGCAAATGTGCTACTTGTTGCAGCTCTGCCCCAAACCAACAATACAACAGATGTAACTTGCATTACCCTGAATGGAGATGAGTTAATCTGGATTTCCTGGGATGATTCTATTATGTTTGTTTTCATTTTACTCTGAGGCTGCTTACCCATATTACACAATCTGATCAACTTCTCCATAGGACCCACTTGCGGTTCTATGTTGAGGCTGTGAGGACAGCAAAGAAGGAATTCTTTGCTGCCCTCATAGCATCTGCAAAGTCGCGTCCAGAGGAGCTGTTCCGGGTGGTGTGGGGGCTGGTCAGTCCGGCCTCCCTCCGCCTGGATGGGGACTTGTCCCAGGTCCGCTGTGAGGAGTTTGCCACCTAATTTGAAGACAGGGTCGCTCAGATCCAGAGTAACTTCGACACCGGGTTAGATGCAGTAGGAGAGGAGCATGAGGTTATGGAGGCACCATCTGGTCGATCTTTCTGGGAGGAGTTTCATGAAGTGACCCCGGCCAATGCGGTGGATGTCTTGGGATCTGTTTGAGCCAAAAGCTGTGAATTAGATCCATGCCCGTCCTGGTTGGTAAAAACTTCTAGAGGGACATTGGGGTCGGTTCTGGCGAGGGTGCTTAACAGGTCCCTTCAGCAGGGGAGGTTGTTGCCCAGTCTCAAGGAGGCTGTGGTGCACACCCTGCTGAAGAAGCCTTTGCTGGATGTGGACGCACTCGCCAGTTACCGTCCTGTCTCTAATCTTCCCTTTTTAGGGAAGGTTATTGAATGGGCAGTGGCTCTGCAGCTCCAGACAGAGCCACTGCCTGGAGTTCTGCCCTGGTTTTCAATCTGGGTTCTGCCCTGGCTATGGCACTGAGATGGCAATGGTGGCTTTGGTGGATGATCTCCACCATGAGATGGATGCAGAATGTTCTACATTCTTGTTCCTGCTAGATCTCTTGGTCGCTTTTGATACCATGAACCATAGGCTGCTGCTGAGACGGCTGTGAGACCTGGGGGGCGGGTCTGGAAGGGACTGTCTTTGGGTGGTTCTGCTCATTCCTCTCGGGGAGAAGCTAGTGGGTGGTGCACGTTCCGCAGGATTTGATTCTGTCTCTGTTTTCGTTCAATGTATATATGCAGCCCCTGGGGGAGATCGTGAGAGGGTTCGGGGTGCATTGTCACCAATATGCTGATGATACTCAGCTGTACCTCTCATTTTTGACTGACCCAGGTCCTGCTGTCTCATTGCTTTCTCAATGTTTGGAGGCTGTGGTGGATTGGATGTGGCAGAGCAGACTGAAGCTCAATCCTGATAAGACGGAGGTGATGGTGGTGGGTAGGGCGAGGGAGGTGCCAACCGCTTTGGTGGGGGGGGGTCTGACCTCCCATATGCCAACAGGTTCAGAGTCTGGTGGTGGTGTTGGATCTGGGCCTCCGTCTGGATCGGCAGGTGGAGGTGGTGGCTAAAACCGCCTTCCGCCAGCTGTTTCTCGTGCGGAGGCTGCGTCCATACATCTCCGGGCCCAACCTGGCCACTCTTATTCATGCCTTCATCACCTTGAGGCTAGACTACTGCAACGTGCTCTACGTGGGGCTTCCCTTGGTTCTGATTTGGAGGCTGCAGCTGGTGCAGAATGCAGCGGCCCATCTCCTTACTCTGCACTGGCTGCCTATAGCGCACCGAGCCAGATTCAAGGTGTTGGTGTTGGTTTATAAAGTCCTATATGGTCTGGGCACCTCATACCTTGGGGACCGCTTCATCTTCAGCACCGCAGGGCGGCCCCTGCGATTAGCCTGGGGTGCCTTCCTGGAGGTGCCCTGTGTTAAACTGGGGGCCACAATGGAGAGGGCGTTTTCGGTGGTCAGGCCACGGCTTTTGGTCGAGCCTGTAAGACTTGGCTGTTCACCCAAGCCTTCGGAGGGGAGGGTGGGAGGGCAGGGTAGGGAGGGGGAATGTTTGGGGGGGAGTTTTAAATTATTTATATTGTTGTTTTATGTATTTTATTATTGTTTTAGTTGTTGTGAACTGCCCTGTGATGCTGTAGGACTTAGGGGGTGGCCAATAAATGTAAATAAATAAATAAATAAATAAATAAAATTAAAAATAGAATAGGAAAAATAGATAGAAATTAATGATAGAAAAATTAATATTTTTAATTGATAGAAATGTTTTAATTGATATAAATAAATTAATAGATAGAAATTAATGATAGAAAAAATAGATAGAAATTCCTATCTAAAAAATAGATAGGAATTAATGTTAGGTTGTGTAATGTGGGCAAGCAGTCTTTCTAATTCATCAGTGGAATTCACGTTAGTTCCATCACGGATGACAGGGCTTGGAAATTCAGCCCTGCCACTCACATAAGTCAAAATTAATACTAACTATGGATGTGTGCAGTGCATTCAAATTTAATGCAGTTAAATTCATTCTGAAACTCACTGGGTGTCAGGGCTCCAACCAGGGCGAGCAAGCAAAGGAAAATGGCTGGAGGCACTGTAAGGTAAGTAACCCCCACTCTTGGCTTCCCTGCCTGCCTTTCCTTTGGGAGCTTGCTTATCACGGCTGCTGTCTGACCCTTTTCTGAGGCTTGCATGGGGCATACTGGTTCTTCACAGCCGGGTGGTGGTGCTGTGGCTGCAGCTCAGTCTGACTTGCGAGCCTCCCCACCCCTGGCTGTTTTTGCTCCAATGCAGCCATGCACCATGCTGCTGGGGGCACCCCCTCCCACAATCAGCACCTCCCTGTCAGTGGGCCACGTGGGTGGCCCAGGTCTCTCCCAGCCGTGGGGCTTATCTTGGCCAATCCCCCGCTTGGGGTTTGCTCCTCTAGCCTGTTGTCAGGTGCATCTGCTGTTTCCTGTCCCAGCTGGGTGCTTCTCCACACTGGCCACGTGGATGGCCAAATTGCTCCACTCCCGGGTTGCCTGAGAGCCGCCGGTCTTGCTCCACCCGCACATTCGCTACTATCAGCGGTGCCAACCATATGGGTGGCCCAACACATTCAAGGGAGCGGCAGCAGTAGGCGGAACTAGAACTGGGCGAGTGTGGGTGGGTCGGCTGGGAGATTATTGGGGGCTGCCTGGACTGAATGTGGTCATGGATCCATTGTTTTTCACAATGGATCGGTCCACTGTGAAACACACCATGAGGAATCAATGTGGACATGCAGCCCACCTTGATCTCACATAACTGCAGTTTTCTGGTGAGATTAAATCTCACAAGAAAATACAGAACGTGGGTAAGTAGCCTTATTTCCAGTTGGGTTAGAGAAAAAAGAGCATATATTATTTCTGTCTGAAATTTCTTATCCAATTTTTTTTCCCTATCTCCTTTTATGCTAGCATATATTTATTTTTAAAGGAGATGCAAGAGCATAAAAGGATGTAAAGATGATGCAGAGAGGGCCCCATACAAAGGAATCTAAAGAAAGGAACCCAAACTCCACGTTATCTATAAATGTGTAAAATAAATAAATAAATAAAATAAATAAATAAATCTTCTGTTGGAAGTTTGTGCACTTTCACCTCACCTAAAAGTGCAGATAAGTGTACTTATCTGTTGCCCTGCTGCAAGCTTCCTGCTTTGAAATACTGATTGAAAAAATCACACACACATGCATTCCAATTGTGAAATTCTATTTTAAAATCAGCAATTGCTCATGACATTTATCTTTGCTCTGGCGGTAACTTCACAACATGAGGGTCATGCAATGGTTAACAAAGGGAAGCATGAATTAAAAGGAGGCTATAGGTTTTCCTTACACCTGTAAAATGCAAATACAGCTGCTGCCATAAGTCTACAATTTTATCTGGGTTAGGAGGGTGGGAAGGAATTAAACGTGCAATTCATTTGCAGTAATATCATATAAATCACTGCTATAAATGAATGGGAAGTGGCTGTCACTGTGCTTCCTTCTATGAAATATGGCAGGGCTTACAGAAAATGGGAGTTCTCCTGCTCATCCTGTTAAGTGAAGTTGTGAGACAGTTTTGAGTCTAGCAAAAGGGAGGAAGAAAGATAAGATTATTGGAACAGCTTCAGTTAATTGCTCCATGATGTAAGTTTAGAATCAGGTCCCAATGGATACAGTGAAGAATCCATTCAACTGTTCACATTTTTAGCCTGGTTTGTTATGGAAAGAAGATTCTGCGACCACCTCTGTGTGCAAGGGCATATGTGTGTGCGTGCATGAAGAGGCCTGGAGGAGCAGAGTTATGATGGGGTGCTGGGGATGACTTGGGAGACTGGAAATACTAGAATGACTGATCTGGCTGCCTGCCCCCATGCTGCCTCACCAGGCTTCAATACTTGATCTTCCTCAGTGGTGTTGCTGTTATCTGCTAACTGAGAAAGTGGAACTGGAGAAGGGCACAGAGGATCACTGCCCCCCACCTTCATGGCCAAGGGCCCTCCGCCACTAAATGGAGGCGTGTGTGTGTGTGTGTGTGTTGCTTTGCCCTGATGGGGAAATGGGCACGGAGACGTTGGCGGGGGGTAAGAAACCCTCTGTGTTCGTCCTGGGGACCTATGATAGGTCGCCCAGGCATCAAGTGTTCAGCAGACTGGGCTGTGATAGTTCGGCGTGAGGGTAGCCCCTCCCCCTTTTGGGGGGGAGGAGACAATACCACCTGCACGTGCTTTTGCTTCCCAGGCACCTCATTCATGCCAGATCTTCGCAGGAGTAGGCAGAAGCGGCATTTGCTGGCTGCAGCAGGTGAAGAGCGTGTGTGAGCGGCGGTGATGGGGAGACAAAAGAAGAGGGCGGCACCCCTGCCAAAAGAAAAGGGGGCCACTAAGTGACCCACCAAGGGGTCTGGGCCAGTAGCCCCTCCTCCTTTGGGGGGAGGAGGCGATACTGCCCGCACGTACTTTTGCTTCCCAGGCACCTCATTCGCGCCAGATCTTTGCAGGAGTAGGCAGCACNACCCACCAAGGGGTCTGGGCCAGGAGCCCCCCCCCCCCCCGCAGCGTGGCAGCCAGGCAATGAAGGAGAAAGCGGGGAGAAGCCCCCACCAACGACGGGTGAGATGCAGAGCCCCCTTCAGGCCTGTGAGGCACTGGCGGCGGCGCTGTGGCAGGAAAGAGCCGGGGATGGAAGGGAGGTGAATCCTTCAAGGCATCAAGAGGGAGAAGAGGCCCTGTATGGCCCCTCACCTGAGGCCACGTGGGAGCAAAGGACAGGGCTGGAAAACCGCACGGTCAGGCGCAGGCCCAGGACCATAGCCAAGCTGGCAAGATTTAGGCTGGATGGGAATGAGATGGGTTGGAGCCTCCGCCCCCAACAGAGGGGTGTCCTTGGGATGAGTGAAGCAGCAGGGAGCTGAGAGGGCCTCGCACCCACCCAAGGGGTACCTCAAACTGAAGGGGAACAGTGGGTCACCCCATCAAGTGGGGGTGCCTTGGGCCGAGGGGGTGTGAGCCAAGGGAACACATGGGGAGAGGACGTGGCCCATCTCGGGCTGGGCCAAGGAGATGGCACGTGACACGCATAGCTCCCCTCCCCCCCGCGGTCACCTTGGGTCTCCCCAAGGGGGAACCACCAAGGGGATGGGGGGGAAATTTTGTTTTAGCAGGTGCGGATGAAAGGGGAATGGGGGACCCATCACGCGAGGTGGGCGATGACACTGAGGACATGGGGGACCAAGAAATGTGGGACCGCATACAGACCCTGGAGTGAGAATTGAGAGCAATGGGGGGCCGAAGGAGAAGAGTGTAGTAATATTTATTGTATAGCCATAGGCTGTTACAAAAACCAGTACGACAAATACATCACAAGACAGGAAAAGCAGACATTCAAATACACATTACAACAGGGGATAACCCTGTGAGTCTTACAACAATCAGCGAGGGACCTTTACTACCCCACCCATGCAGTTGGCTGACTGGGCTACTCTCAGGCATATGAAGATTTGACAAAATCTAGCGACCACCCTAGAGAGCACCGAGTCTGTTCCATTAAGAAATCTCCTTACCAAGGCCCCCAAATCAGGAGAATCCTGGATATATCTGTCCAACAGAGTATGTCTGGGCCCATTCAAGGCTGTGCAATGGAGGAAGACATGCTTGCAGGAATCTACTTCCTGTAAATCGCATAGCTGACAAAATCTTTCAGTTCTGGGGATGCCCCTAAATCGGCCTTCTAGCAGGGCAGATGGATAAACTTTACAACGAAAGCAAGTAAAAGCCCTACGTTGATTCAAGTCCTGCCATAGGTAGAGGTAACTATTCCCCAGAACCAAAGGACCACCCAGCGGATAATCAGGAGCAACCCTCTGACTAGACAATGAGGACCTTTCCATTTGTAGCTCCTGATCCATTATCCTCCTCTTAATGAGAGATAAAGCTTCCTTGCGGCCCAAAGACCCCAGGGCTTCTCTCAAGAATCCCAACAGCTTAACTTCGCCCTCCACCGGGCTACCCCATGCGTTAAAGAGCCCCGCTCCCACCGCCAAAGCCAAAAGGGAGTTGTCCTGGGGGGGAAATAGGACTACCTTCACCCAATACCCTAATAGTGATTGAAGGGCCTGAATTCTAATAGTTGGGCTTGCTGTTTCTTGCCTTAGAATAACCTGGGGGGTGCCCCTTGGAACCCCAGAATAGATCGGAGAACCCGATTCTGGATAGACTCCAAACTGGACAAAAAGGATAGGCCCCAAACTGGGAAAGTATATAGGCATTGGGCAATGACCTTGGTCCTAAAAAGCTGCAGAGCTGGCAGTGCCAATCTTCCCCCCACCCTGGCTATGGTAAAACCCAAGAATAGCAGCCGAAGAGCTCCTTGATTGTAGCACCACTGCCGTGAAGTGAGGTTTCCAGCTCAGAGAGCAGGAGATGATCACGCCCAGATACTTAAATTCACTTACTTGGTCAATGAGATTGTTTCCAATAACCCAGTGATAAATTAAAGCGGCTGAGTGGGCGCCGGGCAAATTTGAATTTGATTGCTGGAGTGTATCTTAATTAGTAGGAAAAGCAGCTGCTCGTCAATCGAGGTAACACTCAATTTATCCCACAGCCTTTCCCTACTAATGGAATCAAAGGCCATGGAGAGGTCTACAAAACACAGGAAAAACTTCCCCTGCCGGACAATGTATTTGTTAGAAAGAAGGGAAAGGATAAGAATCTGATCCAGGGTGGATTTCCCACTCTGGAACCCTGTCTGCTCGGGTTCTATGATGTTACTTTCATTCATCCAGTCCAACAATTTCCCCAGCAAAAAACGAGTATACAATTTCCCAACAATACTTAAAAGGCAATTGGGGCGGTAGTTCCCGGACTGGGAGGGGTCCCCTTTCTTATACAGCGGGACCACTATGCCATTATGCCAAGCTGTGGGAATTTCCCTGAAGAGTTTATTGAAGAAAAAAGGGGAGCCAAAAAACTGGCCCACCAATCAGGATCAGATTTCAACAGTTCAGGAGAAATGAAGTCCTCGCCAGGGGCTTTTCCAGATTTCAGTTTAGTAATAAAGGAAATCACTTCCTCTTTGGAGATGGGGGGGTGGGGGCACTCGGGAAGACAAACTTCCAGAGATAGGAGAATCCTATCATCCAGGACAGTGGAAAAGATCCCTGTGTAGAACTCGACCCAGCAATCAGATGAAATTACCAGAGCTGTATCTCTGGACCAGCCTGGGCGGACGAGATTCCAAAAGGATTTTTGGTCACTTTGCGAAGCAGCTTTCAACAGCTGGGCCCACCTCGACTTCTGGAACTCAGCTCTCTTGAGTGCAATCCTTTGGCAATAGCACCTCCAAGTAGCCTGTAGATCCAACCTAAGGGACAGGGAAGGGTTTTTCTTTAGCCTATTGGCCAACTGACACAATTTGCTCCTTAGGGTTCTACACTCCTTATCAAACCAAGAGGGGGGATTCCTTGAGCGAGAACCCATTGGTTTCTCAGATGCCAAAAGAGGGAGTAAAAGGACCAGCAATCTATCAAACTCCGCAAGGTGATTCCCTTCCAGGGCTACAATCCTGCCCACTATCTCTTTGACCACTGGCTGATGGGTAAAGTCAGCAAAAGCAGCCTTAAGGTCATCAGTCCACTTTACCCGCACCAAAGCTGACCCCACCCCATCAGTTACAATGTCGGGTCCCCTCACTATCGCTTGTGGGAGAAGAGTGGTTCAGCGACCCAGAGAAGAAGCCAGGTGGAAGTTCCCATGGGCGGCAAAAAGTGAGTGTGAATGGGCCCCCTGGGAGTATGGGGGTATGATGTGTCAGCAAAACCAAGATGCACACTGGTTGGCGGATACAGATCCCCGTCTACAACGGCAGTTGGTAAAGTGCAGGGCTCCTACTCACCAGACAGGAGGCATGGGTGCAACGGGTTTCGCTAGCGGCCAAGGGGACCAGCAGAGTATAGGTCAGTCAGCAATCTGCACAGGTGGGCAGCCAACAGCCAGTAGCACAGATGCTATGATGGAATGGCACATGGGTGAAGGTCACACCGGTTCCTCCCCCTTCTGGTTCCCACGCTGCGGATGGCAGGTTCCAGCCTGGGGGGATGGTGGGGCGTGGAAGAGGACTGGTTCTGGGGGAGGAGGCGAGCACGTCAATCAGGGCCGACCCAAGGTTTTCAGGGGCCATGTGCCAAGCCTTGCTGCGGGGCCCCAAAGGCCGGCCAGCACTCGCTAGAATTGGGGGGGGAGGGGATTTTCAGGGGATGAGGGGCGGCTGGTTACTTACCTGCAACTTGGCTGTGTCAGCTCAGCTCCGCAGCGTATAACTGGCCAGGGATTCCCAGGAAGTTTATGCCCCCCCCCCATGAGGACTAACTCGGAGACACCTGGTGGGGAAAAAAACAAAACCCGGCGGCGTCTGTCAGTCTCTAGCCCGCGGCAGCACGGGCCCCTCCCCCCCCCATGGGGCCATGTGCCTGGGCACTGGTGGCACATGCCTCGGGCCGGCCCTGGCGTCAATGGTGGTTAACCCCCTCCTACCCTGCCGACTGCTCCCTCCCCTGGGCAGGGGATATTCTAAGCTTTCTTCCCCCATAGGGGAACACTTAGCATACGTCACCAGTGAAAGGATTTGAAGAGGCAAACACATCAACATCTTTGCGTTGTTATTCAGCGATCCTATTGTGGATCCCGCTGAAAAAGTTGATTGGAAGGATAGGGAGCAGTTCCAGCAGCCAAAGGCAGAGAGAAATTGGGCAAATTGGTCTTCCGCATTCTCAGTTTATCTGGGGGTGGTCCTAGAGGTCTTCCCGGAAAGGGCCACTGAGTTGCTTAAGTATGCGGATATAGTCAAGAGAGCATACAGTGTCGGCCCCCCAGGTGCGTGGATAAGGTATGATGAAGCCTTCTGGCACAGAGCATCTTTTACACCGGGGCTCCGATGGGACCGCCACACTCAGGACCTATAGCTCAACTGTATGGTCGACACAACCAATGCCCCCAAGACAGACAGAGGTCATGTATTAGTTAACGGGGGAGTGGCCCAAGCTAACAACCCTAATAGATTTGATGGCCGACCGGGGGGGCAGGCCTACCTGTTGGGAGTACAACAGGAATGGCAGGTGCTGGTGAGGGACATGTAAATTCCGCCATGCTTGTTCAGTGTGTGGGGGTGCACATGCTTCTTCAACCTGTTACAAGGGCAAACCTGTGGTCAGTAGGAGAAACCAACGAGGAGCAGGATCGGGTCCAAACACTCAAGGTGGCCAGCAAGGAAACAGAAAGGGAAAAGGGCCCCACCCCAGTTAATGTCAGGGGACTTGCACTGGCCCTGACCCACCATCCTAATAAGAGAGAAGTTGAATATGTTTTAAAGGGTTTTAGGTTCGTTTTTTATATCCCAGAAGGTGAGGTTCCCCAAGGGCGGGAGCCAGGCAACCTCAAGTCAGTGAAGGGCATGGAGGAGGTGGTAAAGATTAAGAATGAGAAGGAAGTAGAGGAAGGGCGAATAGCAGGCCCGTTTGCTGAGCCCCCTTTCAAGAAGCTTGTGATATCCCTGTTAGGGATCGTGCCAAAAAAGGCACCCGGCAAGTTTCGCCTCATTCATCATCTGTCTTACCCGAGGGGGAGTTCGGTGAATGACGCCATCCCTAAGGATTTGTCCATAGTGCGATACACATCATTCGACCAGGCAATAGAGAGGGTTAAGAATCAGGACAGGGGCTGCTTGTGTGTGCTTAGGTGTGACACTTAGGTGTGGCATTTCAGCTCGCTCATAGAGTGGGCCTTCCGGCAAAATATGGGCAAAGGTGATGTCTCGAAATATCTAGATGATTTTTTGATAATTGCCTCCCCAGAACCTGGCGAATGCTAACAATTACTGAAGAACTTTGAGCTCCTAGCAGCCCATCTAGGTCTTCCCTAGCCCCTGAAAAAATGGAGGGACCGACTACCAGATTAACGCACCTAGGAATTGCGATAGATACCATCCACATGTTGTCACACTTACCTGAGGATAAGTTGGAGGTGTTGCAGGAAAAGATTCAAGTCTGTTTAGGGGCCAAGAAAGTTACGGTGAGCACATTGCAGTCGCTGCTTGGCAGCCTAAATTTTACATGCAGAGTAGTCGCTCCCAAACAAGCTTTCCTAGCTAAATTGTACCCCCCGCTACGGGGAAGTCTGCTGCAGTACCATCATGTAAGAGTCACTCGTGAGATGAAACAGGACTTAGGAATGTGGTCGGCGTTCCTGAAGGACTTTTATGGGATCAGCTTCTGGTGCGAGCATTTGCGGTTGGTGGCTCAGCTCCAGGTACACTCCGATTCGGCAGGGGGTGCGGGTTTTGGGGTCTATTTCCAAGGACGTTGGTGTGCGGCCCCCTGGCCATCAAACTGGAGGGCAGATGGGTTGACCCAAGATTAACATTCCTTGAGCTTTTCCCCATAGTACTGGCAATACAGCTCTGGGCAGGTGAGTTTGCAAACAAAGTGGTACTTCTTTGGTGCGACAACATGGAAGTGGTACACGTTCTCAATTCAATGTCATCCTGGTCAAGTAGGGTGATGAGGTTGGTGAGGGCAATGGTGCTAAAATGCTTAGAACAAAACATACTGTTCATGTCGCTACATGGCGCTTCATGGTGCTACATGTTGCTCCCCCCTACCTCTCTGCACTTATCACCCTCCATACTCCAGCCCGTGCACTTCGCTCCTCCTCTATCCCTTCTCTCACCCTTCCATGCCTTCCCTGCTCCCCTAAGCGCCTTCGTCCCTTCTCACTTGCTGCCCCCCATGCCTGGAACTCCCTCCCTGTCCACATCCGCCTTGCCCTCTCCCTTCATACCTTCAAATCTCTCCTTAAAACTCACCTCTTTCGCTCTGCTCTGTCTGACTCTTTATCCTGCTGAGCCACTATTCCTATACCTACAATCGGTTTACCCTTATCCTTGCAACATGGACCTGCCTGCTGTCATTCTCATCGTAACCAAGCCAAGTACGTGCACTTGAGACCTCGCATCTTCATGAATGTTAGACCCCTTGTCTCTTCCTCTGTTCCTCTTCCTAAGTCTCTCCCCCAGCTCCTGTCTCTCAGATTGTAAGCCCTAGGGGCAGGGACCGTGTCTATTTTATTACTTTGTAAAGTGCCAGGTACACTGCCTGCGCTATATAAATGTTTGTTAATAATAATAATAATAATAATAATGTTCCCGGGGTTGATAACAGTGTAGCCGATGCACTTTCTCAGTTGCAGATGGGGTGATTCTGGGAACTGGTGCCGACAGCTGCACCCGACCCAGAGCCACTTCCCCAGGGGATATGGAACCTTGGAGAATAGAGCTCCGGAGGATTGTCCAGGGATCCTTGACCCCCTGTATGCAAGTGGTGTACCGGCGGGCGTTTGGAGAGTTTCAGGAATTTAGGCGTAGTCGGGGCTGGGCGCTTGACTTCCCCATACCAGAGGACGAAATGCTGAGGTTTACATTGCATTTACGTAGCAGGAGTTTGGCGGGGAGGACAATAGCAGGTAAGGTTAGGTAGCAGCCTTGTCTTTTGTGAGCAGGCTGAAAGTGTACCCACCTACAGATAAAGGTTTTTTTGCAAGGCAGATGGTAGAGAGCTGGGCTCGAGAAAAGTGACACCAGAGCGATAGTAGGGTCCCTATAACCATCCCCACATTGAGGGCTCTTTGTGGTGTGCTCCCCGGGATTTGCTTTAACGAATACGAAGAAATATTGTTTGCCACAGTTTTCAAACTTATGTTTTTCGGGGCCTTTAGAATAAGTGAAGTTGTGTCGGAAGAAAGGCACGACCGACCGGGCGGTGTCAGTACAGTACCTTAGGTTCTACCCCCTGGCGCTACAGATAGTGTTACAGCATTCAAGAATGGATCAGAGGGGCAGGGGCCAAATAGTGAAATTGAACCAGATATATACACAAAAAACGTGCCCTATGCAGGCAGTTAGAACATACTTGACCTCCGACCCCGGATCAAAGGCAACTTGTTCATTCATAGGGATTGAACGAACAATTGAACAATAGGGATTGAACGAACATTGGAGGGATGAAATGGGAACACCTGGTGTCAATGTTAGCCCGTAAGCAACACCAGCCATATCCGGAGATACTTGTCGTGCACCTAAGCGAGAACAATTTGGGGAAAGTTACTAGCATTCATTTGATAATTAGGATTAAGAGTGAGTTGCCAATAATAAAAGGGTTTTTCCCAGGGGTCAGGATATTATGGACGCAGTTAGTACCACATATCAGCTGGGGGAAAGCGGTTCACCCTAAGAAAATTGAGTCATTCCCCATATACTTACTGTCTGCCCTCCTCTGCAGACTGCTGCAACCAACCTGATTGTAACCAAGCCAAGCACACGCACCTGAGACTTCACATCCGCCTGAATGTTTGTTTGTCTTCTCCCCTGTCTCTCCCACTGTCCCCTCTGCCTGTCTTCCCCTCCTTGTCTTTTAGATTGTAAGCCACAGGCAGGGACCGCATCTATTTCTATGTTCTGTACAGTGCCAGGTACATGACCGGTGCTATATAAGTATTAATAATAATAATAATAATAATAATTAATAAATAACTGGGAAATTTGCAGATGATGGAACAGTTTAGGGGGGAGATGTGTGGATCATAGTCAACTGATGTACAAATGGCCTGAGTTGTTCTTACGGGATGGGGTCCACCTGTCATTAAGTGGGAATGCCCTATATCTAGGCATATTAGCAGAGAAATTGGGCAGCTTGGTGTGAGCAAGAGTTGGTGGGGGATGGGGCAATATGGCGAGATTGTCCCGTTCTGCTGGCGGGGGTCCCGTATGGTTAATAGCGGTTGTTAGGTAGTTGTAGAATAGAAGAAAAAGTCTTCTCCATAAGAGATGGGGGAGGGGAACAATACCTGATGACAAGCAGGGCATGGCTGGCAGCAGAATCGTCCCTCAGGGAGGGGTGTCAAGTGGGGGCAAGGGCAAGCATGGTCCTCAAACCAAATGACGCCATTCTCCTTACTTGAACCTGCTTGGGTGTTACTCCCCCTTCGGCCTTGGCCTGGGAGCTGTTCGAAGGGGGAATTTCCTTAAGGTTTGGGGCAGACATTGGAGGGCATATCCAAGTCTGCTACCTATGTTATAAATAGATATAATTAATAGAAAATACTGGACCCATGATTGCTTAGTAGCAATCTCACCAGCGGTTCTTGTTCTGTTTTCATTAAAGAGTGTGGCCATTTAATCCCAATTTTTATGCCTCCATGTCTCATTCCTGGGGGTGGGGGTGTGTGGCAATCAGCCCCTGTGTATCATTATTTAAATTATTCAGCCCAAGAAAAATAATCAGTCAAAATCCCTCATGTCAAACCGCCCCAAACCATATCCCTGCTTGCCAAGTGCCTGGCCAAATAAAAATGCCTTACATTCCCTCTGGACATTGAGCAGATTTGGGCTCTAACAAACCTCCATAGGAAGGGAGTTCCAGAATACTAGGGCAGCAACAGGAATGCCTCTGTACACACCCTCTGTATAAATCTGATGGGTAGATGGTACACGCTAGAGGTCACTCCTGGAAGACCTCAAAGTCCATGTTGGGACATGAGGGGGGTAGGTGGTCTTTCAGATATGTGGGTCCCAGCCTGTTTAGGGCTTTGTAGATCAAAACCAACACCTTGAATTGACCTCAAAAAGCTATGCCAGTGCAGACTCTGGAGGAGTGGTGTGATGTGCGCATGATGACTCACCCCTAACCAAAGATGGGGCTGTCATGGTCTGCACCAGCTGCAGCTTCCGAACAATAATTAATGGCAGATTCACACAGAGTGAATTGCAGTAGTCTAGCCTTGAGACTAGGCTATGACCTCATACTTTGAGGTTATGAAAGTATGGATGATGGTGGCCAAGTCTGAATTAGGGGTGAAACAAGATTTTGACCCCTGTGAAAATCTTGACGACATTTTCCTGGTTGAGAATCTCACAAGAATCGGTGTTCTCACCGCCATTCTTGCAAGATTTTTGAGCACCGCAACACATTCTGCATATATGTGCAAAATGGTCTCCGGGTGTGCACATGTGCAGAATGGCCACAGCGGCCATTTTTTTTGCATGCAAAGAGCATTTTGGGGGTTTTCTGGAATCTCATGAGATTTTGAAGAAACCTCAAAAAGCTCTCTGCGCATGTGAAAAAAAGGCTGCTGGAGGGCTGTGCATGCCCAAAATGGCCACTGCAGGTGCTTTGTGCATGCCTAGGGCATTTGGGAGATTTTTGAGAATTTCATGTGCTTTTCAAACTCTTGTGAGATATTGCCAGGGTTGCAAAAATCTTGCAAGAACATGCAGTGTTCTTGTTTCACCTCTAGTCTAAATCTGATAGAAAGGGATGCAGCCTTTTCACCAGATGGAAATAGTGATAGGTCCTCCTGTCCACTGCTGCAACCTGATGTTCCAGGCTGAGAAATGGGTCCAGGAACACCCCTAGGCTGCAAACCCATGTGACCAGGGGACGTTGGACTCCATTATTTTTTATTTATTTGTTTGCGGCCGAGACCAAATACGCAAAACCAACAAACAACGAATAACAGTGTTACATCACACAAGAATAAAGAACCTATCTCTAAAAAACAAAACGGCGAATTTACCCCTGAGTTGACAGATTGTTACAGGTGCAAGAACATAAGACAATATAAAAATAAACACTTAAAATGATCTCAAGTACCGTTGTCAAACCAGACAAGGAATAATCGTAATGCCACAACTTAAGACCCCTAGAGCATAGAAAATCGAGATTGCAGAAAAAGAGAGCGACAATTGAGTGCAGCCCTAAAAATTGTGCCACCGCCACTGTAATATTGGGATCCACATCTGCCAAAGCAAGACAGAGCAAATAATGCTCTGTTCTACCAGGGTATTTCTGCAGGAAAGGAGAAAGGTAAATTGAGCGGATACCGTCATAGAGGTGGCAACTCAAGAGTAAATTCTGGACTGTCTGTACAGATTGAGCATCAAATGGGCATAACCGCACAGAAAACTCCACGGCCCGGGTATGTCCCTCCAGCAGGGCAGTGGGTAAAGCATTAAACCTAGCGCACAGAAATAAATATTTCCCTCTCAGGGAAATACCTGAATCTAGATAGTCGGTCATACTGAGTCGGGGCGATGTAAATAATAAATAATCAAGAACATGGGGTGAGGCTCAGATGGCCGCAAACTCCTCTTGAAAATCCCTATCCCTTAATCTAAGGGAAATTTCCTTGATCATACATGCCAATTATTTACCAGCCCAGTATTTAGGGTGAAACCCCAGTTTCACCAAAAAAAGTTCTACTGCCCTCTGCCACGAACTCTTGTAGGCATCCAGTTTCCAGTGTTGAATCAACCCATGAGTACATGACTTGGATAGCTTGGCCTTACCATTTTTGAAAGTGCTGATGATCTCCGCCACTTCAGATGCCAAAACAGGCGGCCAAGTGGGAGCCAGAGAGAGATCTTAAACAGTAGGGGAAAGATCAATCAGACTCCGAGAGCCAGCATAAAGAGAGCGAAAATGAGAAACCCAGCAAGCCTCTGGGACAGCCACTAAGGGACCAGCCCTCACCCTGCCTACACCATTTACCAAACCCCAAAACTTTCTGCTATCTTGGACATTAGCAGCAAGAACAAGCTTGTCCCAGTAAATCTCCCAGTAAAGGAGTCTCTTACGCTTAATGGTCTCCTTGTAGAGCTTCTTGACTTGGAAGTACTGGGGGGAAATAACCTCCAAGTTCCCCCGCCTGTAATCATGGTACAGAGCTACTAACTGCCCTCTAAGAGCCCGACACTCCTGGTCATACCAGGGTTTAGAGAGACATCTAAAGGACTGAAACTTAGAGGGACCTATGCAATGCACAGATAGAAATGCACTAAAGTTCTGTATGATGTGTGAAAAAAGATCGACAATAGCTGGCTGGGTGGTCCTACATAAGTCAAGTGGATAAGTTGCAAAAAAAGAACCTACATCCTCAAAACAGATCTGATCCACCCTGACAGTGACATGGCGGCAAACGTTTGAAGATGTAAGACCCTCGGGCACTGGAGGGGATATATCCAGCCACTGTGTGGACAACTCCAAAATTAGGGGTAAATGGTCACTCCCCTGACAACAGCCAATTTTAAAGGACTTAATCAAAGGGGCTAAGTCCACAGAGATTGCCACATAATCCCCCACACTGGAGCCAGCCAGGCCCACATAGGTAAATTCCCCATGCGGATTCCCATACCCTGTACCATTCAAGATGGACAGAGCAACTTCGGTCAATAATTTGACTAGTAAGAGACCCGCGGAGTTAACAATTTTATCCTTCGACAATCTACAGCCCTCAGAATGCTCTGCAAGATTGAACCCACCATAAGGGAGAAGCATATAATCATTTGGGCCTATACGGGCATTGAAATCGCCCAGGACTCCATTATTGACAGGTAGGGATGGGCGAACACGGTTCGGAAGTTTGGAGTTTGACCCAAACTCGGCCTGTTTGGACGATCGAACTGAACTTCCCAACTGAACGTTCAAACGGCCAAACAGTTCCGAACAGTTCGGATGAGTTCGGTTGAGTTTGGGGTTGGGAAAAATGTGACTTTGGGCAGGAAAAATGTGACAGGAAGGGGGAGGCAGTCGAGGAGCAGACTTCCTGGCACCAGGGGTGGACACCAGGGGTGGTTTCAGGGCCAAAAATACTGATACCGAAAAAATGTTGGTTTCAGTTTCGGTACTGATAGCACTTTGTTTTAATGTTCGGCCAAGTTCGGCCAAACCAAACTCCGCCGAACCAAACTCCACCGAACCCGAACTCGGGTTTCGAACCAAAACACCGAATGTCCGAACGTCTGGACGGCGTTCTGTTCGCCCATCCCTATTGACAGGTGTCCCTATGCTACCGAGGTCATGGACTGGCCAACCATCATCACTTCAGTTTTGTCTGGATTCATTTTCTGTCAGCTCACACGCATCCAGTCCCCAATGGCAGCTAGGCACCTGAAATGTATGTGTCCCCTGAATAACTGTGAATCCTTTATGCTAATTTAAATTCATCCAAATTTGACAGAGAGGCAGTGACCCAAAGAAAAGTAAAATGTAAATTGTCTGGTGACCCAGAAGAATTGAAATCAGTTGCCAGTTCTGCTAAAAACCTTGTGCCACCCCAGGCAAGGCTTTCTTTTCATCCATTTGCCACTTAGAAAATGGGAACAAGGGTATTTCTTAACTCCCACTACAGTCTGAGCGAAACTCCATTACAGACCAAGTTATACAGATACAATCATCATGTGGAAGCACAGAACTGATTAGATGGATCTATAGGATTTGCTGTGCTGGCCACAATAAGACTGGAATTTGCATAGCCAGCCCAGAGATTGCCACGCAGCTCACATCTGCTTCCATGAGAGTTGGAGGGTCCGCTTTGAAAATCTCATTATCCCTTTGCATGTTTGATCAAACATCACACATAAATGTTGCATTTGTAAAAGAGTGGGCTTTAGTTCAAGTTGGGTTTTTTTCTTGTTTCTTTTCTGATCTTACCTTTGAAAACTGGTAATTGACTGTTGAGCCTCGAGATATTTTCCTAGGCCATGATTTGAAACTACCGGAGACAAAAGTCCAAGTAGCTTCCTTTAATCATATATGCCTTGCCTTTTGTTAATAATCAGGTTGCGGCTGGAGTTGCGGGGGGAGGGGGGGACGGTTTAAAAGGAGCACCTGAAGTGTGTGTGTGTGTGAGAGAGAGAGAGAGAGAGAGAGAGAGAGAGAGAGAGAGAGAGAGTGTNGAGAGAGAGAGAGAGAGAGAGAGAGAGAGAGAGAGAGAGAGAGTGTGCTCGGAATGGTAAGCTTCAGCATGCTCTCTGTTCCCTCAATAAAGAGTGAGTTCAACTGTAGTAGCTAGCATGGAGTTATTGGCACCCTTGCTTGATGGCTAAAAGAAACACAAATCCTCTCTCTCCAATTGTCTCAATCTACCCTTGATACATCCTGAACAGCCTTTCTGTTTATTTGGTATGGTGTGGCATTTCATTTTAATGTCTTGGTGGTCAGAGATGGTCTAGTACAGGTGCACTTCCTCCTCACCCATCTCAGGCCTATTTAGACTTCTCTCCCTATTTATACTCCCCTGATTTCTGTTGCAGGTACTCCCTACTAAACAGCTGATCAGGGGAGACCAGGAGAATCTCCCCTGTCTGCCTGTCATCCAAGTCATAGTCCATGGTGTAGTGGGTCAGAAATAATACTGATACAGCATTCTGGCTTCACTATAACACAGTAGACCAAATCAGTTCTGTCCTGACAATCCTAAAGTTTTAGATTAAATCTCTATGGGACTCAGTTCCAAACCCATTTGTATTTCTTTTATGTATTGCATGAAAATAGGGAGAAACACCTTTGGAAATGTTATTGTGGAAGAACGGGAGGGGAAGCCAATCTGTTCCATATTAATACTATCCCAAACAGTAATTTGGTTTGCTCCATGAACTGCTAATTAGCAAACAATTAAAACAACAGCATACACAGTGGTGACAGTAATTTCACAGTTATGAAAATTATTCTAAGATCTAGTGAGATTCACTGAGAAATTTCATAACCGTTTACTCAATGCGGAGGAAAATGCTGTTGCTAATTTTTCAGTGTATCTTGCAAGATCTTTCTCTTGTTTGTTTCTATGTACAGCATTGAAAATTCTGATTGAAAAGAGAGATACTAGATAATACCTACTACCAAGCAGTTTACAAGTAAAAAAACTAGAGAAAAAGGATCTGGCATCATCTGTAAGGAAAGGAACAATTATTGTTTGTATAGTGCAATCTGTGTTTAAATTGCTTTACAACTTTACCTAGATCACACAAAAACCCTGTTAGGCAGCCCATCATTGTTACCCCCATTTTGCAGAGAGGAAACTGAGGCTGAGAAACAGTAACTTGCCTACGTCTACCTAGAGAGTTCATGGCTAAGTCACAATTTGAACCCTGGACTCTTAGCAACATTGCCACGAGCAGTAGTGACTCAGAATGACACCACCCTACTAGGGCTGATGCGGCAGCAGCTTTTACCGCGCCGCGATTCCGTTCCGCCATTTCGGAACTGCCCGTGCCACACCGTGACTTTTCTGCAGATATTCCGCTAATTCCACCGGAATTCTGCAAATCGCGGAATTGCGGAAAAATTGCGGAAATTGTGGAAAACCGCTATTCCGCTATTTTTTGGCGCTGGCGGAATTGCGGAAATAGCGAAAATGTCATGTTTCCACGATTCCACTAAGTTGTGGAATTAAATAAGCGGAACCGCGGAACCGCGGAATGAAACCGCTGAATGAAAGCCTCTGCCATGCCGTTCCACTAATTGCGGAAACACTGTTTCCGCCGGAAATAGCTACCGCTGCGATATTCCGCTACAGCCCTACACCCTACCAATAGAAATGGGTCCAATAAAAGATATCATCTGAGCTACTTTTGTCTTCATCTTGGGACCACATGGCCACCACACACATTTTCTCTCTCTAGACTGAGAAAGAAGAGGCTCTTTAGGAGGTTGGTTTCATTGTTTTGAAGGTCACAAGGGACAATTTTATAATCAGGGCTGTGCACAGGATCAAGTATTTGTATTTGTGTTTTAAGTATCTGCATTTATATGTATTTGTATCTTTGTATTGTATTTTATATTTTATCTGTACCTTTGTTCGCTGCATTTCCCCCATCATTGCGAACGTGGAAAATGCAGTGAATACAGATCCCTACGTCGTATGGGTTATTTTGGTTTAGAAGTGCAGTGAAGGTGTTAGGTTCTGCCTCAAGGCCTGTAATAAAAATGCAGTCAAAACTGTTGTTGTCTACAAGAAGTGTAAAACAGAGAGCACCGGTCTGGGGAAATGGAGAATATGGATAGTTTGGTGGGGAGGTTGTTAGCTTGGGGAGGGTGGGACGGGACATGGGGGGACAGCAGGGGAAATTGCTGTCTTGATGGAGTGAGGCATGCAGTTGGCTTGGGAGAAGGAAGAATGGAAAATTGGGCTGGCTCCTGTGGGGAGTTGGTTGCTGGTTTGGGGCTGAGGTAATGAGGGGGTGTCACTAGCTTGAGGGGAATGGGCATGGGGATGGCTCAGGGAGTGTGTCACTGGCTTGAGGAGGGGGAATGACTTGGGGCGTGGTTCCAGCTTGGGAGGGCTCAGAGGCCAGTCATTGGCTTGTCGAAAGTGGGATCCCTAGGCGGGAATGGGACATGGGGCTGGCTCAGGGGAGGTTACTGGCTTGCGGGAGGTGTTGCTGGCTTGGGGCAGGGGGAATGAGGCTGCCAAGGACTTCCCATTTCTCCCTGGCTGGGTGGGTTCTGCTGCGCTGGGCCTGGCTGCAGTGCTGGAAACTAGTTCTGAGACAGCAGCAGCCCCTGCAGGTATGAAGAGCTCACTGCAGGCTTCCCAAACAGGCGGCTAAACAGAAAGTCAGAGAGCAGCTCACCTCCAGGTTGGATATGTGCTGCAGTTTTGGGGGTCCAGTTTGAGACCTTGGATGTTACATTTGTGGGGAAATGGGATCACTCAAATCCCAAATACACAGACCTAGTATCTGTGTTTCAAATATGGAAGCTCAAAAGGGCTTTTCCTGGTTTATTTGAGTTTTATCGAAACCTGAACGCACAGCTCTAATTATAATCAACTAGTCTTGCCTCTGCCACCACCCCCCCCATGGCAGGAGTGGGTGGCGGGAGTCCCCTTGTCACGCCTGCCTAGGAGGAGGGCAGGATGACTGGGCTGTTTCCCACCTCAGGGGTGTTACAGAACCCCGAGGTGGGAGAGAGTGGCTGCATGGCAGGCGGGAAGTAGTACCCCACGGGGGTTTCTAGGCAACCCCAGGGGCGCTGATAGGCCAGCGCTAGACATGTGGGCCTTGCCCGATGGGTGGGGCCCACATGCAGGGAAGCAACGCGTCTCCAGTCCTACTTGCGGCTTGGAGTGGATAAGAAATGGCAGTGGTCAGAGCCGCTGCTGCATCCCTTTCAGTGAGGCCTGCATGGCCTCGGTGAGACTTTCTGATCTGGGCAGGTAGGATTCAGGGTTACCTTCCCCCATGCAGATGGGGAAGGATAAAAAGAAAGCTGCCGCAAAAAGTGGTGCCGTGGGGCCCAGCAGGCCAGTGAGCCTCCGGTAGTGGGGGTACCCGACGACAGCAGGGCACCTGTGACTAGCCCGCAGGGCTCAGACTCTGTGGCCCCTGTGGCAGCGGGGTCCCTGGAGGGAGGGGTTGATACCCCTCTCCAGGACCAGTTGGTGGGGTGTGAAGTCCTGTGCAGGGGCCCCACTTGAACCCAGGAATCGGGGGCGTGTTGCCTTTGCAGGGTCAAGCTGGAGAGCTCCCCTGTGAGGATCCTGGCCCCTCTACAGCTGCCCCACGGCTGCGGCAGGAGGGGGGGCATGTAACCACCACCCCAGCTCAATTCATGGAACAGATGGCTGGGACAACAAGGGCACCTGCACGCAGATGCGCTTGGGCCCTGTAGGGTGGTCCAAGGGAGCCTGTGACCCCTCCATTGGTAGCCCCCCCTCTGTTGGCAGCTGCATCGGCTGACACCTTGGGGTGGGAGAGCGCAGGGTGGAGTTTGCTACCCATTGGTGGTCCTTGGGGTGGGCCTGTCCCCACCCAGCTTGGCCTCTCAGCTCCCATCCAGGAGGTGGCTGGGCAGGCGCTGGCGTCGGGGTCAGCCCCCTCATGGGGCTGGGCTGGGAAACCCCTTCCCCCCTTTTTACTAATCAGGGATGAGTCAGCATCCACAGAGACCTGCGTGCAGGAAAGGGATAATCTTCGCCAGAAGACTGAAAGGACTGAGCATGCCATCCAAGTAATGGCCCAACAATGCGTCCAGCTACTAAAAGCCCAGCAGGAGACACCTCCCTCTACCATGCACAACCCATGTGAAGCAGGGGCCCACTCAGGGGGGGCAGACACTGAGGACACTGGGGAAATCCCCCCTGCCTGGTCTTTGGCAACACAAGCTCATGGAGTGGCCAGTGGTTTGATGGCTGACCCCCACCAGGGCTCAACAGTGTGTGTGTGTGTGTGTGTGTGTGTGTGTGTGTGTGTGTGTATGTGTGTGTGTGTGTGTGCTGGAAAGATCGAGTTGGTGTGGTGGAATGGGACTTGGGTCCCAGTAACCGCCCCCCCCTTCTCCTTCGGCCAGGGCCGGTGGTGTGGTTTACTCATCGGGACCATTGCCAACCCTGTCTCAGGGGCCGGGAACTAGGGCTGTAGCGGAAAGTCGCAGTGGTAGCTATTTCCACCGGAAACAGCATTTCCGCAATTAGTGGTACGGCGTGGCAGAGGCTTTCATTCCACTAGTTTTATTCCGCTACTTCTGCAGTTCCGCTAATTTCATTCCGCTACTTCCACAGGCTTCACCAATAGCGGAAACATGCCATTTTCACTACTTCCACCATTCCGCCAGTGCCACAAAAAAGCGGAACAGCGATTTTCCAACAGTTCCCGACAACTCCGCAATTTTTCTGATAGTTTCCGAATTTTCAGAATGCCGGTGGAATTAGAGGAATGTCGGCAGAAAAGCCGTAGTGTGGTGCGGGCAATTCCAAAATGACAGAACGGAATCGTGGCATGGTAAAAGCTGCTGCCGCTTCAGCCCTACCAGGCACTGCCCTGATTGAGGGGCACTCGCTTCAGGTGTGGGCTCCCCGTCTGCCCCTTTTGTGCTGTCAAACACTTGGCTCTATGTGCCCCAGCCCTTGGACAGCATCCCTGCGGGTGGGGGGTACACTGAGGTCTCTGCACTGATCGGGGACCACTTACTCCCAGCCATTAGGGAGAGAATTTGGTGAGGCGAAATATGTTGATATATTTGCCCTCCTGTTCAGCGATCTCATTGTAGACCCAGCTGAACAGGATGACAAAAAAGAGAGAGAACGTTTCAAATGCCCCAAGGCTGAAAGGAACTGGTCGAACTGGACTGCGACCTTTTTTATGTATCAAGGAGTGATGATACAGGCCTACCCCAGCTAGGCCACCAATCTCCTCAAATATGCCGACAGAGTATGGTGTGCATACGAGGAGGGTCCGTCGGGGGTCTGGTTGCAATATGATGCCGCGTTCAGGCATCATACAGCTTACACCCTGGGTCTTCAACGGGACCTACATGCAAACGACCTCTGGCTCAATTGTAATGTCCCCAGATCAGACAGTGGCCATCTGCTGGCAAGGGGGAGGAGGGTTGCCACATCAACCATTGATTCCTTTTGTGAGGAAGGGAAAAAGGCAGCGGGAACCTCCACAGGGCAGCACTGGCAGTTCAGCCATTCCAGGAAATGTTCCCGCATGACTTTCAGGTTTTGTCACACCTGCTCCACCTGTTCCGGGTACCATGCGGCCTCCCCATGCCCCCGTGTGAGACCGGACCTAGAGGTAAACCCTACCCCGGGAAAGGGGGGGGGCAGGAAAAGGATGGCAAGGAGGCAGCAACCCGAGCTACCCTGGTAAAAGTCCCAACACCAGTTAAGGCTGGACTGTTGGAACTGGCCCTCCACGGGCATCCTGACCAGGTGGAGATGAATTATGTTGTCACAGGTTTTCAACAAGGTTTTAAGAGCCCAGCACTTTAAGTCCAGCAGCAGTGGGTGACCCACAATTTGAAGTCTGTGATTGGGATGGAGCAGGTGGGACAGGCCAAAATTGAGAAGGAGCAAGCAGAGGGGAGGGTGGTTGGCCCTTCCCCCCTCCCCAATATGGTGGTTTACCCCCTAGGCGTGGTCCCCAAAAGGCCCTGGGGGAGTTTCAGTTGATCCACCACCTGTCTCACCCTCGGGGTGGCTCAGTCAACGATGCCATACGCAAGGAACTTACTTCAGTTCGCTATGCATTGTTTGACTTGGCAGTGTCCCTAGTTAGGTTTTTTGGCCCCTGTGCCATCCTGGGGAAGTGCGACATTAAGTTGACTTTTCACCTGCTCCCAGTTCATCTGGAGAGTTTTCCTTTGATAAGCTTCCATTTTAACGGTTGGTACTATTATGACAAGGCCATGCAAATGGGGTGTTCCATTTCTCATTTGGTGTTTGAGAGATTCAGCTCCCTTGTTGAATGGTTCGTGACGCAACGGGCTGGTGTGGGGGGAGTCCTCTTCATTGGGCGGGCAAACAGAGGAATGCACGGGACTGATGCAGACGTTTCAAAGGGTGGCGGAAGAATTGGGCATCCCCCTGGCACCCAAAAAGACGGAAGGACCAGCCACTAGACTGACTTATCTTGGGCTAGAGCTGGACATGGTCGTGGCCATTTTCCAACTGCCCCAAGATAAATTGAGATCCCTTTGGGCCAAGGTGGATGAGTGCCTGGGGGCGGCGAAGGTTGCAGTTCGCCACCTCCAGTCATTGCTTGGGAGCCTTAATTTCGCATGTAGGTTGGTGGCTCCGGGGCAGGCCTTCCTGTCCCCCGTCTATGTCAAGCTTGCGGGTAATCCACCCTCCTACCATCATATCAGGTTCACCAAGGAAATGAAGGAGGATCTCCAGACTTGGGCTGCCTTTTTAGCAAATTTCAATGGGACCAGTTTTTGGAGTGATCAGCTTTTGTTGGAAGCAGAGCACACCAGGTGCACTCTGACACAGCCGATGGCTTTGGATTCGGGTTGTTCTTTAGGAACAGGTGGGCGGTGGGACTCTGGCCACCAAAATGGAGTGATTTGGGGCTCACCAGGGATCTCACCTTCCTGTAACTTTTTCCTATTGTGCTAGCTGTTCATTTCTGGCCAAAGGAGTTTGTGAACCACTCAGTATTGTTCTGGTGTGACAACCAACCAGCTGGGGTTATCAGCGCAAGCGGAGATACAATGGAAAGGCCGTAGTGGTATGAGGAGGCACCAACTCCTGCCAACACTCCAGGTGCCTCAACGGGACCCTCCTCCCGACATCCTCGTTCTAAATCTGGGCAAGAATGATATACCCCACCTGAAGGGCATTCAGCTTATCAGGAACATCAAGAGGGATGTGTGGGAGATTAAGAAGCTTTTCCCATCTGCCCTAATCATATGGACTGATTTGGTGGAGTGCATGACATGGGGCATGGGGGTGCACCCTAGAAAGATCGATAAGACCCGGAGGACTGTCAATAAGGATGTGGGCAGGTGACTTGCAGGCCTGGGTGGAGAGAACATAGGCAGCCATGCCCTGACACATAATTGCCTCGCGCTGTATCAATGGGATGGGATTCACTTGTCAGCTGAGGGTAACAATTGTTACTTAGGAGTCCTGAAAGAAAAGCTGGTTCACATGTTAGAAAGGTTGTAGGAGGTGGGGGGTCGGGCTCGTCCAGGTAGCCCCAGTGACCCCTTAGTGGCAGAGGTCCAGTACCGCAGGTTATGGTAGATTAGAATGACAATAAGTACGAGTCATCTCCTTAAGTGATGGGGAGACCCACCCGATGAAAAAGCTGGGTACGGCAAGTGGTGGGGTAGCCTCCCTGGGAGGGGTGTCCAGTGAGGGCGGTAGGGATAGGTAAGTTCCCCTATCAGCAGACACCCTCATCCTTACTCAAGTTTGGAAGGAATTTGGTCCCCCTCACCCGTGGCAGGGGCCACAGGGAGGGGGAGATGTTGTGTTCATAATTGGGGTGGTAATCGAGGGTATATCAAAATCACCCCTGAGTTGCTGTTCGGTTGACAAAGTTCAAGTACTAGACCCATATCGCAATAGGCAATTTCCACCACCTAATTTAATTATGATTTGATTTAATAAAGAGTGCGTCCATTAAAAACTCAGTACTTGTCTCCTGTCTCCTTCGGTGCATCGGCAATGGTCTCTTGTATAGACAAGATCTATTTATTTATTTATTTATTTATTTATTTTAAAAACTTATTTATTTTAAAAACTTATTACCCCGCCCCTCCTGCCACAACAATAAAAACAGTTAAAACAATTAAAACACATAAAAAGGAGGAAACAGAAAAAACAACCCCCTCCTACCCCTCCCCGCATCCATCACCCCTCTACCCCGCCAAATGCCTGGTGGAACAGCCAGGTCTTGCAACTTTTCCAAAAAGAGGGGGAGTCCGGGGCCAGCCAGGCCCCCACCAGAAGGGAGTTCCATAGGCATGGTGCAGCCACCGGGAATGCCCTCTCCTACATGGCCAGCCAAGAAACTCGGGGGACATTGAGAAGGACATCCCTGGACGACCTCAGGGGCTGATCCAGGACATGGGGAGTGAGGCGGTCTCCCAGATAGGCAGGGTCCAGACCATTTAGGGCTTTATAGGCTAAAACCAACACTTGAATCAGGCCCGGAAAACCATCAGCAACCAGTGCAGAGAGCGGAGCACTGGTGTAATATGCTTCTGGTGGCCCAGTCCCACTAGGAGACGGGCCGCCGCATTTTGCACCAGCTGCAATTTCTGAGCCTTCACCATGGGTAGCCCCACGTAGAGTGTGATACAGTAGTCTAGTCGAGAGGTGATGAAAGCAAGAATGACTGTGGCCAGGTCAGAGTCCAAAACAAACAGCCGAAGCTGTCACACCAGATGCAACTGGCAGAAAGCCTCACACTAGATGCAACTGGTAGAAAGCACTCCTCACCACAACCTCCACCTGGAGATCCAGGCGGAGCTGTGCATTGAGGAGCACCCCTCGACTCTGTACCTGGGAGGTCAATGGAGGACAGACCCCATCAACAATGGGGGCCACCAATTCCATCGCCTTACCCACTAACATCACCTCCATCTTGTCAGGATTCAGTCACAGTCGATTAGCCTTCATCCAATCTCTCACAGCTGTCAGGCACCGAGTAAGCACTGAGACTGCCGGGCCCGGGTCTGTTGAAAAAGAGAGGTACAGTTGGGTGTCATCAGCATATTGATGACACCATACACTGAAGCCCCTAATCACCTCACTGAGCGGCTACATATACACGTTGAACAGGAGGAGGGAACAGAACAGAACCCTGCGGAACTCCACACGAGTGGTCTCAGTGTGATGAAAAACAGTCCCTGAGAACCACCCGCTGGGTTCTTCTGGTCAGAAACGAGCAAAACCATTAAAGAACAGTCTCGCCCACTCCTGCACAGTCCCGCAGGCGTGTCACCAACAACTCATGATCTACTGTCAATAACTATTGATGGAGTCACCATCCTGCCTGTCCCCCAAGCCCGTAGCCTAGGCTTCATCTTTGACTCAGCCCTTTCTTTTAAACCCTACATTGACTCTGTTGCTAAATCCTGTCGCTTCTCCCTCCATAACATTGCTAAGATTCGCCCTTTTCTCTCTGTCTCGTCTGCCAAAACTCTTGTTCATGCTCTGGTCATCTCTCGCCTCGATTACTGTAACCTCCTTCTCACTGGCCTTCCCCGGTCTCACCTTTCTCCCCTCATCTCTGTCCAAAACTCTGCTGCCAGGGTCATCTACCTCGCCAGTCGCTTCGACCATGTGCAGCCCCTCCTCTCTTCGCTTCACTGGCTTCCCCTTCCTGAACGAATCCTGCACAAGCTCCTAGTCTTCACCTATAAAGCTCTTCACAACCTTGCTCCCCCCTACCTCTCTGCACTTATCGCCCTCCATACTCCAGCCCGTGCACTTCGCTCCTCCTCTGTCCCTTCTCTCACCCTTCCACGCCTTCCCTGCTCCCCTAAGCGCCTTCGTCCCTTCTCACTTGCTGCCCCCCATGCCTGGAACTCCCTCCCTGTCCACATCCGCCTTGCCCCCTCCCTTCATACCTTCAAATCTCTCCTTAAAACTCACCTCTTTCGCTCTGCTCTGTCTGACTCTTTATCCTGCTGAGCCACTATTCCTATACCTACGATCGGTTTACCCTTATCCTTGCAACATGGACCTGCCTGCTGTCATTCTCATCGTAACCAAGCCAAGTACGTGCACTTGAGACCTCGCATCTTCATGAATGTTAGACCCCTTGTCTCTCCCTCTGTTCCCCTTCCTAAGTCTCTCCCCCAGCTCCTGTCTCTCAGATTGTAAGCCCTAGGGGCAGGGACCGTGTCTATTTTATTACTTTGTAAAGTGCCAGGTACACTGCTGGCGCTATATAAATGTTTGTTAATAATAATAATAATAATAATACGGTATTAAACACAGCCGACAGATCTAACAGAATCAGCGGAGTCGAGCGACCCCATCTCGGCGCAGGTCATCTACCAAAACCACAAGCGCAGTCTCGGTGCCATAACCCGGATGAAAGCCAGACTGAGAGGGATCAAGAAAACTGATGCGATCAAGATGCCCCTGCAGCTGCTGAGCCACTACCCATTTAATAACCTTCCCTAAAAAGGGAAGGTTAGAGACAGGCTGATAGCTGGCAGGGGAGCTATCTAGAACTTATTCTTGTTGAATTAAAGCTTCTATAAAATGTGTCTTAAGAATACCCAATGATAGCGCAGATCCCTACACTGAGAGAGGAAGGGGGTTCAGAAGAATTACACTCCCTCCCCCCTCAAGACAGATTGCCTTCTCTTGACCAGTCTGAAAGGATGCCTGCCACTGTGGGGGTAGGAAGGCTGTGCATACATGTATTGCTCACCCACAGCTGTGTTATGTATTTCTGAAGAACTCTTTTGTTCAAATATCCTTTGTTGCTTGCAAGTATGTTCTTCATTTAATAATGAAAAGCACTAGCTGTTTGAACAGTTGTAAATATATTTAATTGCAATCTTATTACTTGGTAATTTTTTATGCTTAAGTCAGATGGTTATTCTCTTGTTAGATATTCTATGTGACAGGGCATGTGGCCCCAGGGTAAGTAGTGTCAGGATAAGCGCCCAAGGCCAGACACGTGAAATCATCTCACAAAACACCTTTAGTCACCCTGCTCCAATGTGCTGTCCCTCCTATGGCCAGGTAGCCCCATTCAACCCTCCCACGACCGGTTCCTTTCATACCTATGGCCTTCCTGGCCGGGCACTATCCCTGCCACAACCAAGTAGCCATTCCCAGTCTCTCCTTCAGAGCTACAACAATGGCACCTTTTAGACAAGCGCGTCACCATCACGGGACCCGCTCGCATGGTATTTCAAAGTCCCGTGATGCGGGATTATATGAGATGCCTGGAGGGGTTCAAGCGCATGAAAGGCGGCCGCGTATTCTTTGCTGACTGCGAATTACAAACCTCACAATCGAGGTATGTAATTCGCGGTTGACAAAGAATGTGCGGCCGCCTTTCATGTGCTTGATCCAGGCGTCTCATGTAATCCCGCCTCGCGGGACTTTGAAATACCGTGCAAACGAGTCCTGCAACAGTGACCTGCTTGTCTAAAAGTGGCCCAAGCTCCATTTCCCAAGTTCCCAGTCTCTCCAGGCTCCTGCCTCTCCCTAATGTCCAGCCCCATTCTTGGCTGCTGATGGCTTATGCAGACCTCCCCCCTAAGCTCCTGCTTCTCCTGTATGTCTCTCTCACTGGTCTCCCACCTCAGTCTGTTCAGCTCTCAGGCCTGGCCTCATTTAGCCCAGCCTGAGGGCTAGTCCAGCTGTGGCCCATTAAGGCACCCTCCTGTGACACTACAGCACCTACTCTAGCTCAGTTGGTGCTAACTCTGGCTGGTGATACCTCTCTTGAAAGGGCCAGGTTCCCTCCAGCTGGTCCAGATTCTCGGGGGACCCAGGCACCATGGAGGCTGTCATTGGCTGCCATGATCACCCATCATCTGTGGGGCGGGGCTGCTCCACGCAGCATGGGGTGGGGGCAGGTGGATACACATCCATGCATCTCCCAGCCTCCTCCCCAGTCCAGCTGCTGCAACATTTGTTTATTTCTTGGGCTGAGTCTGGGTCAGAGCAATGGCTCCTGCCATCGCCCGGAGCAGTCCATGGTGGTGTTGGGAGGCATTATGTTAGAAAGCACCCATAGCACTCTGCTTGCACATATTACGTAAACTGAGAAGAACTCTCAGCTACTAATGGAGTGGCAGGTGGAGGCAGTCACTAAGGCTGCCTTCCGCCAGCTGTATCTGGTGCGTAGGTTGCGTCCGTTCATCCCCGGCCCGGACCTGGCCTCCCTCATCCATGCTTTTGTCACCTCGAGGCTGGACTACTGCAACGCGCTCTACGTGGGGCTTCCCTTGTTCCTGGTCTGGAGGCTGCAGCTAGTGCAGAATGCGGCGGCTTGTCTCCTTACAGGGACGGGCCATCGGGAGCATATTACACCTGTGCTCCGAGCTCTGCACTGGTTGTCGATAGCGTGCCGAGCCAGGTTCAAGGTTTTGGTGATGATCTATAAAGCCCTACACGGTCTGGGCCCCTCATACCTCAGGGACCGCCTCGCCCTCCGTGCCCCAGAGCAGCTCCTGCGGTCTGCTGTGGGTGCCTTCTTGGAGGTCCCCCGTGTTAAGCGGGGGGGCACAATGGAGAGGGCATTCTCGGTGGCTGGGCCGCGGCTTTGGAACTCCCTTCCGGAGGAAGCTCGCCTGGCCCCTAGCCTGCTGACATTCCGGCAAAGTTGCAAAACCTGGCTGTTCGCCCAGGCCTTTGGGAGGGAGGGTGGGTAGGGTGAGGCGTTTTAGCTCTCCCACCTATTTTGGTTATTTTAGTTTGTTTATTATATTTATAACTTTAGCCCTGTTGTTAATATTTTAATAAGTATTATTATGATTATGAGAGTTTTAAATGGTTTTATTGTATTTTAAAATTGTTGGAAGCCACCCCGGGCTGCATGGCAGGAGAGGCGGGGTATAAATGTAATAAATAAATAAATAAAATAAATAATATGGGCTGAACACTAAATGCAGTGTCATTCATAGTATAATAAAAGTTGTAAGACTTTTTCATAGCTATTCAGTTGTCAAAAAGGAAGAGAGGAAATGGAAATATTGATTTGTGCTGAGAGGTCTATAAAAGAGATAGTTGTGATATCCCGGTTTGTTTTTTTCCATACAGAAAATTACCCCTTGGGAAGTTTGACTGTGACAAGTCTATTAAAAATAAAAATATTGAGATAAGTAAATATTTCTCAAGAGGATTGTGTCATACAATACAATAGCAGCAAGCTCTCTTGGCAGTCCCTTTATCAGTAACATTCTTTCATCTTCAAATTGACAGTGTAACCTAGCTATCTTGTAGTGACATCTATAAATACTATTAATGTCAAATATTGCCCAGAATCCTAAATCAGGTAGCACGTCAAGCCTTTTGGTATTCAATGCTGCTATATCTAGCTGTTACCTATGTATAAATACTTCAAAATCCAAAATCTGAAAATAAAATGTGTTGTGTATTGTATGAGAAGCCAACACCTTTGTAATCCCTCTCATATACGATATAAAAAGGTAAAATTATCTTTAAAATGAATGATTATGCAGTTTTGAAAATTGAACAGACATGGTGTCATGGTTTAATCCACTTTAGTGTGGATTAATGCGGGTGCCACTGTCATGCCTAAATGAGCCCAGAAGATATAGCACAGCCTGGCTCCTGACCGTGGTGGGGTCTAGACCAGGCTATGACTCAGGGAAATACCCACGACCTAGCCAGGGCTAAGCTCCACCATGGTCAGGAGCCAGTTGCTGGACCGGAAGTAAAGCGGACTATCATGTCTGAGAGACCGCTGTACGTACCTTGGTCCGTAGTGGCGGGGGGAGTCGGGGGACATGTCAGCTGTCATTGGCTGCCATGACTATCCATCAGCTGGGGGACGGGGCTGCTCCACGCAGCATGGGGGTGGGGGCAGATGGACGCATGTCAGTGCGTCTCCCAGACTCCTCCCCAGCCTGGCCATCGTAACATTTGTTTAACGCCCAGGCCAAGCCCCAGCTGGAGTAATGGCTCCTGCCACTGCCCAGAGCAGTCTGTGGTGGCATCAGGAGGAGTTATGTCAGAAAGCAGTCACAGCATGATTTCATGGAAAAATTTGAATGCACTGGAGTATAAAGAGTAGGGAGGATGATATACTCTCAATATTATGCTATTTCAGCTATTTTACAGTTGCAGGAGCTATTGAATCATGCAGATTCCTTATTTTTGATAAGTGACGAAACCATACTTGTATAATTCAGATCACAGAAGACAACCACTGATGATCAAATCCTTCCAATGAGGAATTAAAAAGATTACTCCAAACAGCTATTTGGGGTGGTGCGGGGGAGGGGGGGTATAGATTCAATCTGAATTAATTTAATTAGGGCTAGGATCCAAGCAAAGAGGTTATTTTTCAAAAAATCATATGAGTAACAGTTCATTGTTTGTTCAATAATGATTTATTCATTCATTGTTTGGTTCTTTTTAAAACGTATTAGTTGTTGATTGGCTAACCCATGTCATGGGACGTGCCAAGCAACTGAACAGAATGATTAATAAATGGACAGCAAAACGAATGGAAAAAGAAGTGACAAATCTGGTGAACTTCACAAAGGTTGTGAATTTGAATTTGGAAAGTCACTGAAATACACAAATACTCAAACTGAATTTGCAATTTTAAAAGGCACTTTAGAAAAAATGATTATTTTTACCTTTAAGACTCCAGGAGACAATGGGTTGCCTTGAGTCAGTAAATCTGTAATTGACTCAGAAAGAAAAAAAAATCAATGAAGTTTCTGATATGATTAGCTCTTTATAAATCTAGAGTATTGGTCACTTTATTGGCCATAGTTTAATTATCCTCCAGGCAAACACGGATTTATTTACTATTTTCATTTATTACCTTATTTCATTGTGGGTTAAAGTTTCTCATAGAAGAAGTTTGCCCTTTATTTATAATACTAGTAGGAGACATTCGTTACCAGGCTTCATTCCCCCTAGTCTATTTCCTTTTTGCAGTCCCAAGATACCAAGAACGTATCAATTCCAGCTATTAAATAAAGAAACAAGTAGTTGCTTGCCATCAGTGCCAGCTGCCTGGTGAGTGATGCTGTGAGTTTATAACAGTAGCTATAGTACCATCCAAAAGGTCTTTCAATTGTGCAGTCACCTTCTCTAGTTTACCTTCAAGCAAGTCTTTCATCCACTCATTGATTGACTTCTTCCATAGCCCTGATTCTGTCTTCCAGTTCATTGGCTTCAGTACACCAGCCCTGGCATTCACTTGTGTGGGAAAAGTTAATTTGTCAGCAAATTTCTTTTCTTTGTTTCCACACTACATAGGACTATGTAAGATAATTTGTTCAATTATAGGGGGTGGGTGGGTGGGTATGTTGATCCAATTAACTTTAAATGCAGACATTTGTCCAAACTTTATGATTACGTCAAGATATGGTAGAGGTGTAGCCAATTTCTTAAACTCTATACAGCCAACGTGCATGGTTAAGTCTCCCCTCCCTTGTCTTTCTTAGTTATAAGCCCCTTGGATTAGGGACCTGTCTATAACTATTGATTGTGCTGTGCCAGGTACATTGTTGGTACTATATAAAGAAAGAAAGAAAGAAAGAAATTGTCATCTTAGGTTTCCATTCACTCCAATTTTCTTTTTTCATGAAGAGATTTTGCTTAACAAGCAGAGCCCAAAATTCCAATGACAAAAGACCTTACTGTTATTTCCTTTGTCTTGAAATCTGTTTATTTGCGTGTCTTGTTTATTGAGTATTTTTTGCGTGTCTTGTTTATTGAATCATTTTTGCTTAATATTTTTTCTGGAAAATTGAATGAAGAAAATAAATAAAAAACAAAAACATTCAGGCATATGTTCCATAAATGCTAAGCATTATACTAGCCTTCTGGTGAGAATTCTTTATATCTCTGATGTGCATCTTCCAGATCTTTAATAATGACCTGTCTCACAGGGTGGTGGCGAGGGTGAACTGGGGCTGTTTTTACGTGGATGGCCCCCCCCCCCCAGTGTTCGGGCGGGTGTTGGGGGGGGCATCTGTGTAAACGGCTGGCGGTGGGAGAGGATGGGTGTCCTCTCAGTGTTCGCCCACGTGAACACTGAGTGAGATGGGTGGGGATGCATGCACACTCCCGTGAAACACCCACCTCCACCCATCACACACCCATCTCCACCATGGAGCCTTCTGGAAAACCGGAAGAGGCTCCATTGGTGGAGGTGGGTGTGTGTCCATTTACACAGACACACACACACACACACACCTCCACCCACCGCAGCCGAACACCCATTCCTCCATTTAAAAAAAGCCTAGATAATGGTTTAAAGCTCTTTGAAGACTGAAAGCGCTACAGAAAAAGAATAATACAGGGAAGTCCTGACTTGTGCATTCTACAACAATCTGGGCAGGTGGAAGAATTTACAAACTCTGTATTGAATAGCATCGAACTTAATTGTTATAATATTTTGAATGATCCATTAGATGTTGTGAATTAAATTATGGAAACTCAAGAACTCTGGAAACCTGTTTTGGAGAGATGAAACTAGAAATCATGCAACAGCCTGGTCACTGGATAGAATAGCACTTCCACCATACATTTTTGCTAACATAGCTGCACTTCCACAAGGTTTCAATCAGTTTTGCTCAGCAACATAAGAGAAAACCTTCAGTGGAGCAGAAACAGTGGTGGCAGCAGCAAATTCCACCTTTCCATGCAGACAGAGCAGCTGCCATAAGTGGTCTGTTCAGGGTGACAGACAACACACTGGGATAGGTGGACCTTGCCAGACAAGTTGCTATCTCTATGTTCCAAATGTTAACAAGGTGGCATGATCCACCTAACCCTCATCCTATCTGCTCCTCTCCGCAGAGAGATTCTTGCTATTATTTTATTTCTAAGCTTCTCACATTACAGCTTTATCCAGTCTTTGAGCATATTATTCTCTGACATTTTCCATCATTAGGTAATGAGCCCACTTCACTTATAATAGATGGAAAATGATGAAAAATGAGGTAGGAAAGCATTTAATTTATTTATTTATTATTATTATCCCTTGAGTATAAGTTAGATTCAAGGTAAGTTTGGATTTGGTTCTGAGGTTTTTTTACAAACAGAGTGCTTTAAGTATTATATTAATTCATGTGGCTTATAAACAGACCAAGGGCTGTGGAGATGATGTGTTGATGGACGTACTTCCCAAATCAAAAAGATTTTAGCAAAGTCAAACACAATCTAGATTGTTATGAGAACTTGAAAACATAGCAGAGGAAACTACAACGGAAGTGTGAAGTGTCTTGAAGGACAAACAGCTTGCCCTGTGAAATTAAGGGGTCAAAATAAAGTCAGATTGTTGAAATTAATGCTGTGAAATTAAGGATTTTACTCCCCAAACTCAGAGGGAGATATGTCCTTTCCACCCTATCCCACCTGGTTTAACATCTCTGGTAGAGAAGAATCATGTTTTTGGAACTCCTATCCTATGATTATGGCTACAATTGGCCCAGCAACAGAATGTGTATTATCCTGGGTGTACAAGTCACATTGAACTGAATGGGACTTTAGTGCAATGAAGCCCTGACACCACCAATGCAATCATTACTGTTATACAGACATAGCACTGTGCTCATCCTACTAATCCCAACCTATCACACTGTTTAGATAATTAAAACGACAGGATATAAAAGTTTTAAAAGGCATCCAGGAGGAATCTTTCCTTGCATAAATGTGTTTGCTTTGTATATGTTCAAATATAGCAGTGATTAAAGAAAAACAAACAAACAAATGGACTTTTACGGTGTGATGCCTGATAGTTTTCACCTTGTAGAAAAAAAAATCAAATTATGTATATTATGTTTAATGTTATTAAGCTTGGAGTTTTGTTTACACTGACATTAATGGCTGGGATCGCATGCTTGGAAAATTATTTTTATGCATCTTTTTTGCATAAATTACACTGGGTAATGATTTCTGCAAAAAATTAACATATAAATACTTTATTATTTAACTGAGACTCTCCACTGTGTATAAAATGTCTCATGAAGATTTTATTTGAAAATGAAAGGCAAGATTTGCTGCTATTATATACAACAGCAGAATATCTTCGATGGCTATTTTCCATGGAGTTTACAATGTAAATGATAGTTTTTAGTACACAAATATTTCTATTCTGGAATCTCTAATGGAATAAAGACGAGAGTTATATGTTTCACAGCAAAGAGTAATTTTCAGAAGGCAAGAAACTTTTGCTTTTTGTTGTTAGTTTGGTTTTATTTTTTACCACAAATACTTGGCAGCCTATTTCTGATGCTGCACTATATACCTCTTAAATTCATCTTGTCCATTTACTAAAGAGCAGAACAGGATACTGAACTCCTAATATTAGTATAATATCTGCCCCTCCGTGCTAGCCGCGGCAGGGATTTGGCGGCGCCCCCCCCTTACTGGCAGTAAGGAGGCGAGGACAAGTCCAGGCCGCTGATGAGTGGCGTTGGGAGATCAGGGAGGGGCCAGAGCAGTCGCCTGGCAATGGAGGGGATGCCCGGGACTGCCGCAAGAGCTGGGATTCCCGGGGGCCATTTTAAGTTCCCTGCTCACCCGCCTCATTGTGCTGTTGGTGATGGTCGAGCGGTGCAGAGCGGAGCCTGCGGAACAGAGGAAACACGAGGGCAGGATTGGGCCTGGCACAGTTGGGCATGGGTGGAGTCTGAGGGGCCTGGGGTTAGTACAGCTCATCTTCCAAAAAGGGTGGGGGTGGGGGGAAGCCAATCACCGCCCAGCATCACAGGGCAATGCTAGCAAGAGGTAGGGGTGGGCCAGAGAGCGGGTACGCAGTATTGAAGGGTGGTCATCTTGTGGGTCAGCATGGCACCCAAGAAACACCGGGCCCCGCAGCCCCCCCCAGCAAGGAAGGTGCCATGCACGGCCCCCAACCTGCGTGCCACTCTGAGGGGCCGGCGGGGTAGGGCACATGCCAGAACCATATTAGAGGCAATGCAGGCCCAGCTGGTGGTGTACCAGGCCCACATCGAGGAACTGGAAGATGTCCAAGGGAGGGCAGGGGATTACAACAGGGAGCAGGTGAGGGAAGAGGAGTCCTTCAGCCTGGATGTGGGGAGGCGGGGTTTGCACCACCCCTCTTGGGGGGTGGCCCCCCCAGCAGGGGCAGGGAAGTCACCACATGTTACCTGCTCATTACAGGGAGGAGGAGCCCAGGACCAGCAGGAGTGGGGATGATTTTTCACCAAGATAGCAAGCACAGATAGATGCGCTAAAGGAGGGAATGCAAGCCCTGAAGAGCAGCGAACCGGAGTACCTGGGCGGTGAGCAGGAAGATGATTTCTGGTGTGAGGCAACACAATTGCTGGGGGATGGTGCCAGCCGGCAAGCAGGTGTTGGACACTCATGAGATGTCATGTGCCCATGGGGGTTGGGCACCAGGGTGCCAGTCCATGTGTGGGAGGTGGAGTGATCCCCAGTGGTGGGAAACGAGCAGTTAGTCCAGCAAAAAATTAGGAAGGAAGTCAAGGAAGGGAGGATACAGGGCCCCTTTGACAACCTGCCCATACCCACCCTCAGGATATCTCCCCTGGGCATAGTGCCAAAAAAGACTCTGGGGGAGTTTCGCATGTTTCCCCACTTGACCCGCCCAAAAGGGGAGTCAGTGAATGATGCGATCCCAGCAGAGCTCTGTTCAGTGAGGTATGCATCATTCGACTCAGCTGCTGAAATGGTGCACTCCTGCGGGAAGGACACCCTCCTCGCGAAGTGCGACATCAAGCCCGTGTTCCAACTCCTGCCAGTGCACCTGGAGGACTTAGAGCTCTTGGTCATAGAGTTCCAGGGCAAATTCTACTTCAACAAGGCCATGCCTATTGGATGTTCCATCTTGTGCACGGCCTTCGAGAAGTTTAGCATGGTGCTGGAGTGGATCATGCGCTGCCACGCCGGGCAGAGTTAGATCACCCATTATTTGGACAATTTCCTCTTTGTGGGGAGGGCAGGGACCACAGAATGCGTGCTGATGATACGCGCCTTCCAGGAGGTCACCAAGGAGTTGGGCGTGCTATTGGTACTGGAAAAACAGTGGGCCTGACAACCAGATGAACGTATTTGGGTATAGAGCTAGACATGGTGCTTTCCCTATCCCGACTACCCGAGGACAAGCTCTGGGCACTCAGAGAATTGATAGTGGCTGTCCAGGTAGCCTCTAAAGTCACGGTCAGGCAGCTCCAGTCCCTCTCAGGTAGTCTGAACTTTGCCTGCCGGGTTATTGCCCCAGGGCGGGTATTCATGTCCCACCTGTATCTGTATGCGCGCATTGGTAGTGACCGGCCCCTGCATCACCACATCAGGGTGACAAAGGAGATGCAGGAGGATCTGGCTACCTTGGAAACCTTTCTCAACAGCTATAATGGAGTCGCTTGGGAACCTGTTCCCAAGCGACATGTGGAACCTTGGATTTCAGAACTATATCAGGTGGTACAGGGTTCCCATGCACCCAGAACCAGGTAGGCATACGAGGCGGCTTTCAGCGAGTTCCAAGAATTCAGGTGGCAGAATAGTTAGACTTTAGGGTTCCCCATCCTTGAAATTCAGGTCCTCAGGTTTGCGATGGATCTTCGCAGCAAAGGTTTGGCCCCAGGGACGATTGCAGGAAAAGTGGGTGGCCATTAATTTTACCAGTCGACTGGTGGGCCACCCTACCCCTGATAATGGCTTCTTCATGAGCCGCCTCAGGGAGAGCTAGATCAGGGACACACCCCCCCCCGGTGAAGGACAAGTGAGCCCCCATTACCCCCCCAGAAGCTCCCCCAACTAACCTGGGTGTTGCCCCAAGTCTGTTACTCCCGTGCAGAGATAGCGCTTTTCGGAGCGGTCTTTTGTGTAGTCCTATTCGGGGACTTCTGAATTAGTGATTTGGTTCCAGAGTCCCGGGCTGACAGGTCGGGTGGGGCACTTCATCTGGGGGATGTGGGATGGCAGGGGGAGGCCCTTACACTGCACCTCCGTAGGTCTAAGACTGACCAGAAAGGAAAGGGGAAAGTGATCAGGCTGTACCCATCGGGGGATACACAAATCTACCTTGTGTGGGCAATGAGGGAATACTTGGCATCTCACCCCCAGGGGTCTGGGGCACTCTTTGTGCAATCAGACGGGGCGCCTTTGATGCACTACCAGTTTTGGGCAATCCTGGCAATGTGTGTGAGGGAAATGGGCCTTGCCCCAGGCTGCTACAGTGCACACTCATTTTGGATTGGTGCAGCGTCTGCAGCTGCAAGCATGGGGCTTACCGGCCCCCAGATGCAGCAGATAGGCAGGTGGCGATCAGTGGCATTCTGCACATACATTAGGGAAACTGAGGCACGAGTAAAGGGGCAAGGTACGATTATTTGCATTGCAGAGAGAGTAAAGGTAGCACGAACACTGACTTTTGATTTCCTTTGCAGACATGGCAGCACCCCTGGGACGGATGGTGGTTTGGATCGTCGGCCACAGCATCGTGCAATGGGCAGGAAAGATGACTGCACGCAATGGGTGTGGCACCCAGCTGGGCCTTAGTGAATGGGCAGAGTTAATATGGATAGGAAGGCGTGGAATGCTGTGGGAGCAACTGCTCCCAGCACTGACCGTGGCAAGGGAGAAATTCTCTGGGCCCAGGGTGATGGTAATACATCTAGGGGTGCGTTGACAATGCACTGTATGAGGAAAACATGAGATAGGGTCAGCCATGGCTTAGGTGGTAGAACGCATGCTTGGTACATATAAGATCCCAAGATCAGAGAATCCCAGGCATCTCTGATTCAGGATGTCTGGTAGCATACCTGGGTGAGGCCAGTGCTGGGGATCCTGGAGGGTCTCAGGTAGCGTGTGTTAGGAAGAGTCTCACACATGCAAACGCCCCCCCCCCCTTTTCTCTTGCATGAAGGGAGCAAAGTAAAAGAGAAGCAGTCTTGAGCATCCACGTGGAATGTGGTGCTAGTTGGAATCATGATGACTTCGATAGTCCACTTCTTTGTATCCCCTCATGCAGGACACCTGGCCTGTTAGTAATCACGAATAGCTGGAAGGTAGAATAAGGAGCAATTAAGATGTAAGCTATCTCTACTTGCATAACCACCAGGAGCATGGGCCCCTCCTGTCTAGTAATGTGCCCTGATTTCAACTAAGGGCGGTTTTAGACGAGACGCAAATGGCGGCTGAGCCCTTTATCAGCCGCCATTGTTGCTGCTCGTCTAAATCCCCGGATCTCTGCCATGTGAAGCCGGCCCGGCGATCCTACCCCCTTCAAGGCGGATCGCCGCTCTGCCGGCTTTACGCCGCACTTCCAGGTTCTTTACCCGAGTGCGCATGCGCAGAAGGGTGTGCATGCGCACAAACACTCCACGCCGTGTCTGATGCTCTTCTGAACATCAGACATGGCATAGAGAGGAAGGCGGGGGGCAGATGCCAGCACTGAACGATCCCGCTTGTGAGCGGGATCGTCTAAAAGCGCCCTAAGCTGAATAGGCCATCAACCTCACCTTAAAGTGATCAAGGCATGCCCTCTTCCCAGTACCCGCCACCCTGTCATCTAATTCCCAACTCCTCCACCCAGTGTCTCCCGCATACCTGAGTGATCTCTTGCCCTGCTCCCTTTTCACACACCCAGGAAGCTTTATCCAAAACCCATTGAGGCTTTTTGTCTTGTATCCAAATACCCACTGAGACGTTGCCTTGTCTTTTGTCCAAAATCCCTATAACTGGCCCAGACTCCTTTTGCTGTTTGAGTCTTGTTTCTGGAGTGGGGTTAAACGGACACTCTGTGTTACATTGGTCTAGAAACCCTCCCAGTCAGGCACCCCTCCTAACGTCTGTCTGCTCCTCCCCCCATCTACCCTTGACTTTTGTGCTGGATCTTTGGGGTATCCCTGTCCCCTCTGCAACGGGCCAGGAAAGATAATCACCACCACCCCATCTCTCTCTCTCTCTCTCCTGTTCACCTCCTAGACTCCCTACTCTTCCAGATGTCAGGATACTCCCACTCCAGCAACCTCCTTTCGTTAGGGTTTAAACTTCCCTCTTCCCTTGAAGAAGTAACCCTCGCTCTCCCTTAGGGGACCTCCCCGCTTCTATTGTTGACAGCACTGTTGCCAGGCCAGCAGGAGTTTCTTGATCAGTCCCGCTAGCCCTCTGGAAGCCAAGAACACTGTTGCATGGCAGCTGCAAGGCAACAGTGGCCCCTTGCACATTACCAGGGGCCCACATCATTCTTTGGCCAACACAGTTTGACCACACCTCTCCCAGACACCTCCCTCTGCTCATCTCTCACCTCGGCGGCCTTACGGGTCACAGCGAGCTCTGTAGCTTTCACTGTCGTCGTCTCCCTTTGATGGCCATTTACCCTGCTATGGGCTTCCCCACCCTTCTACCTCCTATCCAGTTCTCCGTTTTGCACCCCAACCCCTATGTTCTGTCCCGGCAGAGCCTGCTCCCAGCAGCCAGTAGGGATCTGCATCTCACTCCTCCACTGTGTTAACTCCATAATCACCGATTGAGATGGTGTATGTATCTCTGCAATAAATAGAATTTTTCTGTATTGAAACCTTGTCTGTTTTATCTATCTGGGGGAGCGGGGTTCAAGGAGTCCGTAGCGCATCACCTCTCCAGACTTAAGATCCCAGACACTCGTGTGCCTTGATTAGAAAAGTAGGCGAAATTCACCAAATTGATTATTTCTGAAGCACCTGCCTCAACATTGGGACCCCACTCCATGGGTGACCCAGTGGACATGCGTGGAGAAGGCACACATGGTAACGCATGCCTGGGTGAGGCCTCTGCTGGAGAACCTGGAAAGTCGGATTTGAAACCCTGCTACCGTGTCAGGTTATGACAATACTGGGCTAAGATGGACCATTAGTCTGACTTAGTTAGGCAGCTCCTTTATTTATTATTAAAATGTATATGCCGCCCCCTCCTGCTATAAGCATCTCAGGACGGCTAACAATATTTAAAAGTACATAGCAGCTACGAGGATAGGGCATTGATGGTGCAATCTTGACTGTTTCACACCATCACTAGCCCTTACTATTGCTGATGTTAGTCCTATTGAAGTGAATGGTGCTAAACCGCTTGAGACTGTGCTGCGAACAAAGTCCTCATTCATTTTGCCTCCAAGTTTAAGCAAGTTGCATAATCCTTATGCCTCCATGTTCCTCCCACCCTTTGATTTGTAACCTGTCACTAAAATCTGCCATTGTACCCGAGGACTGGAGGGTGGCAAATGTAACCCTGGTATTTAAAAAGGGATCCAGAGGCGATCCCAGAAACTACAGACCAGTAAGCTTAACGTCTGTGCCAGGCAAATGGTGGAAACCATCATTAAGGACAGAATTACAGGGCATGTTGACAAACATGGCTTAATGGGGAAGAGTCAACACGGATTTAGTAAAGGTAAGTCATGCCTCACTAACCTGTTGGAATTCTTTGAGGGTGTAAATAAGCATGTGGACAAGGGAGACCCAGTAGATATAGTGTACCTGGATTTCCAGAAAGCATTTGATAAGGTCCCTCATGAGAGACTCTTGAGAAAATTAAAAAGTCATGGGATAGGAGGTAGTGTCTTACTATGGATCAGAAACTGGTTAAAAGATAGAAAGCAAAGGGTAGGACTAAATGGTCAGTTTTCACAATGGAGAGATGTAAAAAGTGGTGTGCCTCAGGGATCTGTATTGGGACCGGTGCTGTTTAATGTATTCATTAATGATTTGGAAAAGGGTGTTAAGAGTGAGGTGATCAAATTTGCAGACGACACCAAGTTATTCAAGGTAGTTAAAACACGAGCAGACTGTGAGGAACTGCAACAGGATCTTACGACACTGGGTGCCTGGGCATCTAAATGGCAAATGAGATTTAATGTGGACAAGTGCAAAGTGATGCACGTAGGGAAAAATAATCCAAACTATGCGTACACAATGCTGGGTACTAAGCTAGGAGTTACCACTCAGGAAAAGGATCTGGGGGTGGTTGTGGACAATACAATGAAATCCACAGCGCAGTGCGCAGCAGCAGTCAAAAAAGCAAACAGAATGTTAGGAATTATTCGGAAGGGGATAGAGAATAAAACTGAGGATGTCATAATGCCTCTATACAAATCAATGGTGCGACCGCACCTCGAATATTGTGTGCAGTTCTGGTCGCCCCATCTCAAAAAAGACATAGCTGAACTAGAAAAGGTACAGAGAAGGGCAACAAAAATGATCAAGGGCATGGAAGGGCTCCCGTATGAGGAGAGGCTTGGTAGGTTGGGGCTCTTCAGTTTGGAGAAGAGACGACTGAGAGGAGATATGATAGAGGTCTATAAAATCATGAGTGGTGTGGAACTAATAAACAAGGAGCAGTTATTTACCCTCTCAGCTAGTACTAGAACTAGGGGACACTCCATGAAACTCATGGGTGGCAAGTTTAAAACAAATAAAAGAAAATATTTTTTCACTCAGCGTATAATTGGGTTGTGGAATCTACTGCCAGAGGCTGTGGTAAGGGCCAGTACTATAGCTGAGTTTAAAAGAGGTTTGGACAAGTTTCTGGAAGATAGGTCCATTAGAAGCTATTAGACAGACAGGATCAGGGAACACGATGGGAGCTGGGGGAAAACAACAGGGAATGAAACCTCCATTATGACCAGTTGGGTGCTTCTCCCAAGCCACCGTGATTGGCAACTGTCGGAGACAGGATGCTGGGTAGATGGACCATTGGTCTGACCCAGTATGGCACTTCTTATGTTCTTATGACTGTCATCAGGTGTTTTTAAAGAAGAGTGGTGAGGGGTGTGTGTGTGTGTGTGTCCGTGACCAGTGCGTGGGACAGCAGAGGGGCACCCACACACATGAAGTGCATGGGGAGGGCTTCACATGGGCAGCTCCCAGCATACCTGCCCCATCCATGGAGGCGGCCACCGTGGCCCACACAGGGCACTCTGGATTTTTCAGGAGTGCTCTGTACATGGCTATGGGTGGCTGGTGCGTGGGTCACGGGAGCACACCTCCCCAGACACCAACTTCAAACAAGTGGTTGGACCCATGGACAGTGGAGGCCAGGCATAGATGTCTCATTTACAAACACCCTCTACTGTAAGTGCATTGTAGAAGACCAATTGTGGCAGGAACTGAGCCTTGAACTGGCATCTCTGGGACTCTCATAAGCCTCACAGCATCATCACCACCGCGGCTTGCCTGTATTTTGGACCTTTTCCAGTAGGCCTTTGGATGTCTGTGCCTTCCCTCACTCCCCTCCACCCCCCAAAAAAGAGGCCACCGAGCACAATGCTTTATTCCTGTCCTGCTCTGCTCCTGCCCTGCCTGAGTCTGCTTCTATGATCCGTTTTTGACCTGAGCCCTGTTCTGCCTCGGTCTGTTCTGCCATGCCTGTTCCAGTTCCGTGAGCCTGACTACTCTTATTTTGTTCATGCTTAAGCCTGCTTTGCAACCAGGCTGAGCCTGCTCTAGCTTGACTGACCTGGTTAATTCTGGCTCGCTCCTGGACCGGATCCTGAACACAATTCTGATGTATTTGGGGACTTGTCCCTGACATCCACTCACATCCCCAAAAGATCTCATAAATGAGTCTGTAATTCTTGGGACAGATGCTCTGATCTCACATCTACATTAGGAATCTAGCCATAGACCTGGAATGACAGAAATAGTACTGACTAAACTGTTCCACACTAGCAGCCCTGGGATCCTACGGGCTTACTAAGCCTTCACTCCATTGGCCGCCTAGAATTATATAAAGGGTGAGCAGGATAAAGAAATCTAGGGATGGATTCTCCAGTAACCAATTGTGCTAAAGGGCACCTCATTAAGAGCCTGCATTATGGCATATCTGGCTGTGCCCAACAACTGTGGAACGATGAGACCACCTAGGTGAAACTGCTGCAACTGATATTAGGAGAACTAGTCCTGAGGCTACCAGGACTGGCTTTGCTGCATCACCCCCTCCAATCCTGCCTATGGCCAGCCCTGGTTGGAAGGAGCAGGAGCAACAGTGTGGGTCTGGATATATAGTTTCTGGGTCAGGCCAGCACATTCAAAATATAGCCTACCACAGGGTCCACAACTGCATTAATCCACCTCTGGCTATTAGTATTAATATTCTCATAACAGAATAGGTCTATTAATAGCTATTAGCCAAGTAATCTGGGGGTAGAGCTTGGGCCCCACTTATCTGTGGAATCACCTTGTGATCGGCCAGGGTGCCCGCCTTCTGGTTCCCCGAGTATCTCAAGTGTCGACTATGGGCATTTTTGCATGGATGCGCTGGGTGCGGGGCTGGGTGTGTTCCAGCAGTGGGTGGAGGTGGGTGTGCGGCCTTTTCCATGGGTGGGGAAAATACATGCTGCAGGGCTTGCATTGGTGCCAATGCAGGCCCTGCAACATGTATTTTTCATGTGTGGCCTGGAAAAATACACATAGGTGGCAACCCTACTGAGAACACAAGCAGGAAGACAATAGTCCTTTTTGCATGGACGCCCCCCGCCCATGCACCCGC
>QEPC01007499.1:368497-382014 GCA_003113815.1 Sphenodon punctatus | reverse complement strand
CCCCCCCCCCCCCCCGTTGTGCACGCGTGTGGGTGGGGAAGGCATCCATGCATTCCCCATGGCAGGTGCGGGGGGGATCGGGCGGCGTCCATAGGAACGCAGCAGCCGGTGGGTGAGAGTGTGACTGCGCTCCACCCACCTCCCATGCACGAAGCAACGAGCACCAATGATGGATGCTCCCTGTGTGGAGATGGGTGGATGTGGGTGGGATCCGTGAGAATGCACTCTTGCATTTTGCACTATTAGCACTATTATACGTGCACCACAGCCAAAACACTGTAACCAAAATAGTGAAATAACTCAAAGACCAAAATGAACAAAGTAACCCAAATGGCATACCCAAATAAGTGAATGTGCAAATACCCCTTTGGGTGGTGGATATTTGGATAGTTATTCAAACATGTGAATAATATCCACAAATACAAAATGTATTTGTTCATTTCAGTTCTAGTTACGATATAACAAGCAATATACTTCAATATGTTTCAAAGCCCTGACCAGTTACTCTCAAGTTTTATGTTGTGTCACAACCCCGTCCCCACCCTACCCCAAAATCCCAACCACTGATATGGTGTACCTTATCATTTCCTTCCTAAGCATGTGGAGAGTTAGGGACTGTTCATCTCTCCTGGCTCACCCCCCAGGTGTGTACCACACACTCATTCTTGCTTCTCTGGTGTCACTGGGGCAGCAGCAGGAGCAGTGGTAGCAAGACAAGTGAGAGGTTGTCCAGAGCCAATGTGCCCTCTGCCCTGGAGCGGGTCTCTTCCATTACCTTGCTGTTTCTACTCTTCCCACTATCAATCTCCCTCCCTCCTCTTCCCATTACTGGACCGTGCTTTGTGCCCAGTGGTACAGACATGAGAGATGATAGTAGCACAGCACTGTCTTCTGCCTGACGAGAGATGAGATCCCTGGGAGGGCAGAAAGCAGCAACTGGAGCAGTGAGCATGGAGAGAGAGAGGGAACATGAGCTCCTGCTGCTGAGGATCAATGCTGAGGCTGTGTGTGTTTTTAAATGAGATACATCCACACGTGCCCTCCACCAACCACATGTCCAACTGCTCGTGTGAAGGTGATGCATGGGTGAGCGTGTTCCCGTGAATCAAGGAGCAGCAACTCATGGCCATGCATGGAGCACCACTGAAAAATCGGGATTGTCCCGTGTGGAGCCAGCCACATATGTGGAGGCTGCTTCCATGGCTGGGATAGTAATTCAGGAGGCGCTCTCCATGCATGTCCCATGTGTGGGCACCCTGCAGACATGCCACTCAGGAGCCGTGGAGCCGCCTGTCCAATTTGCTCGCTTAAAGACACCCTGTGTCTGTAGCAAAGGGATGCCTAATCCTCTTACGTGTCCCGTCTGATGGCATCTCTGAAAGGGGAACTTCTTACAGGTGCTGCGCCTGCCACCTGGTCTGCACCTCACTTTCTCTTTACTTTGAGCCGATTCGGATGGTTCACCCCTGGAGGATGATGGAACTGCAATGGTTCCAGAATGCTCTGGGGAAAATACCCTCTGACCTTGACGACCGTCTCATCGATGACATCGTTGTGCTGTGGAACACCTTGATGATGGAGGCCATTTATCAGACAGCTCTTAGGCATCTGCTGCCCAAGCGGCAGCTCCGCAGACCTCCTTGGTTTTCCGAGGAGCTGCGGGATGGGTGGCGGTTGAAGCGAGATGGGCGGTGGTTGGAGCGACGGTGGTGTCGTTCACGTGCTGAAGCCAATATATTGCAGTATAGACCCAGATTACAAGCCTATGCCATGTCTATGCGGGCAGCAAAGAGGGAGTTCTTTGCTGCTCTCATAGCGTCTGCAAAATCCCGTGCAGCTGAGCTGTTCCGGGTAGTGCAGGGACTGGTCAGTCTGGCCTCCCTCAATCTTGGACTGGAGTCATCTACTGCCCACTGTGACATGTTTGTGGATTATTTTGTGGATAAAATTGCTCATATTCACCACACTTTCGACGCAGCATTTCGATGTACACTAGGGAAACCAGAGGTTATGGAAGCCCCATCATGTTCGATTTTCTGGGCTCAACTTCAGTCAATGATGCATGCCGAGGCGGTGGATGTTCTTGGGGCGGTCAGGGCCACTTCTTGTGAATTAAACTCTTGCCCGTCCTGGCTGGTTAAGATCTGCCTGGAGACAATGGGGCCATTGCTGGTCAATGTCTCCCTGCAGGAGGGCAGAGTGCCAGGCTGTCTCAAGGAGGCAGTGGTGCGGCCTCTGCTCAAGAAACCATCGCTTGACGCTGGCTCCCTTGCCAGCAATTGGCCTGTCTCTAACCTTCCCTTTTTAGAGAAGGTTATCTAATGATTAGTGGCTTGACAGCTGCAGGGGCATCTTGATCGCATTGGTTTTCTTGATCCCTCTCAGTCCAGCTTTCATCCGGGTTATCGCACCGAGACTGCATTTGTGGCTTTGGTAGATGACCTGCGCCGAGATATGGATTGGGGTCGTTCGACCCTGCTGATCCTGTTAGATCTATCAACTGTGTTTGATACCATTGATCATGAGATGTTGGTGACATGCCTGTGGGACTGTACAGGAGTGGGCGGGACTGTTCTTGAATGGTTCCGCTCATTCCCGACCAGAAGAATCCAGTGGGTGGTTCTTGGGGACTGCTTTTCATCATACTGAGACCACTTGTGTGGAGTTCTGCAGGGTTCTGTTCTGTCCCCTCTCCTGTCAACATGTGTATGAAGCTGCTCGGCAAGGTGATTAGGGGGTTCAGTGTATGGTGTCATCAATATGCTGATGACACCCAATTGTACCTCTCTTTTTCAACAGACCCAGGACCGGCAGTCTCGGTGCTTACTCAGTGCCTGGCGACTGTGAGGGATTGGATGAGGGCTAATCGACCAAGGCTGAATCCTGACAAGACGGAGGTGACATTACTGGGTAAGGCAATGTAACTGATGGCCCCCATCATTGATGGGTTCTGTCCTCCATTGACCTCCCAGGTACGGAGTCTAGAGGTGCTCCTCGATGCGCAGCTCCACCTGGATCTCCAGGTGGAGGCTGTGGCGAGGAGTGCTTTCCGCCAGTTGCATCTGGTGTGACGGCTTTGGCCACTTGTTTCAGACTCTGACCTGGCCACAGTCATCCATGCTTTCATCACCTCTTGACTAAACTACTGTAATGCACTCTACATGGGACTACCCATGGTGATGGCTTGGAAATTGCAGCTGGTGCAGAATCTGGTGGCCTGTCTCCTAGTGGGACTTGGCCACTGGGAGCATATTACACCAGTGCTCCGCTTTCTGCACTGGCTGCTGGTGGTTTTCCGGGCGCGATTCAAGGTGTTGGTTTTAACCTATAAAGCCCTAAATGGTCTAGGCCCCACCTATCTCCGAGATCGCTTCACACACACCCCTGTCCAGGTTAGCGTCCAGGGATGCCCTGCTCAAGGTCCCCCAAGTTTCTCGGTTGGCCATGCAGGAGAGGGCGTTCTCGGTGACCGTGCCATGCCTATGGAACTCCCTTCTGGTGGGGGCCCATCTGGCCCCGGACCTCCCCTCTTTTTGGAAAAGTTGCAAGACCTGGCTGTTCCGTCAGGCATTTGGCGGTGGAGAGGGGTGATGACTGGGGGGCTAGGGGGTAGTTGTTTTTATCTGTTTTCTCCTTTTCATGTGTTTTAACTGTTTTAATTGTTTTATTGTTGTAAGCTGCCCCGAGTTGCCTGTGGCAGGAGAGGCAGGGTATAAATAAATAAATTTTATTTGTCTGTTTAGTGTCCAGCCATAACAAACCAACAAGATTACAAACCAACAACCTAACAGTAGAAGAGAGGCGGGGTTATAAGTTTTGAAATAAATAAAATAAAATAAAATAAAATAAATACTTTCACCTTATTCTTCCAACTAACAACACATCTGAGGAAGCAGTCTTTTGAATGAGCCCATTCTGATTTCTTAAATCAGTTGGTCCAATAAAAGATAATCATTTGAACCACTTTATCTCCCTCTTAAACAGGTCTGATGGGAGGTGGTGGCGGGAAATGAGCATACAACTGTACTAACCCACCACAAGGAACTACAATTTTTTTTAAATTATTTACATTAAAATAAGATGAGTAAAATAATAATTCCAAATAAGATAAGTTTAAAGTTACAGGACCACATCCAGAATTGATTTCAAAATGTTATGGGGGATTGGAGGTAGCCCCCCCAACCCCCAAACTACCAGGATGTGCCAGGCGGCCAATTTTCTCTCAACAGGCCTGCTATTAAATGAAAATGGTTACTTTAAATCTGGGTAGGTGGTGTGGTGTTCAAGAATGGGAGGGCCCCTGGTCTGGGACTGTTGCTGATTAACGCAAGCTTGGTGGCTAACAAATCTACAACGATCTGAAAATTAATCCTGTATCAGTCATCCAACCTCGTGTATATTACAGAGACCTGGCTGGACACTGAGTAGGGAACAATTCTGGCTGACCTTGTTCCAGCCAGGTACTCTGTACAGCATCAGCCCTGGCCAGAAGGGTGGCGAGGGGGGGGAGAGATGTTATTTTCAGGGATACCTGGTCTGTGAGGAGGTATCCAGTGCAAATTATCTTGGGTATAGAGGGCATCCATCTAGTGACTGATTTGAGCAGAGACAGATTAGGGCTGCTGGTATATCATGCACCCACCTGTACGGCAGCATTCCTACACAGTCTAGCAGAATTGGTGTCAGAGGTGGTCTTGGGTCTTTGAGGGCATTAGTCCTGGGGGACTTCAACATTCATGCTGATGCCAATCTTGGGGGAGCAGAGTGTGAGTTCATGGCAGTCATGACAACCATGGGACTGTCTCAAAGGGTTGTTGGCCCAACAGCTGATGGTGGGCATACCCTGGACCTGATATTTTTCACTGGCCTTAAGGTACGGGAGCCGGTGGTGGGGGAGATGTTAGCTGTGCCTTGTCGTGGATGGATCATTACCTCCTCTGGGCCGGTTTCCCAGAAAAATCTGCCCCTGGAGAGGTGCTGAATCGGTTTGGTTGGTTTATCCCCAGAGATGTATGGAACCAGAAAGCTTCTGGAATGCTCTTGGGGACATAACTCCCAATCTTGAGGACCATTCACTCAATGACCTCGTAGCTTTTTGGAACACCTTGCTGACTGAGGCCATCGACCGAATGGCTCCTAGGCATTCACTTCCTGAATACTGACAATGCAGGTTCCCTTGGTTTACAGAGGACCTGCGACGAATGAAGCAGGAAGGGTGGTGGTTGGAGTGACGGTGGCCCTGTAGTTGCACTGAAGTCGATTGATGGCAGCATAGAGTTAGCTTTAAGAACCTATGCTTTGGCTGTGCAGGCAGCAAAGAATGTGTTCTTTGCTACCCTCATAGCATCCATAAATTCATGTCCAGCTGAGCTTTTCCAGGTGGTGCAGAGGCTGGTCAGTCCAGTCTCCCTCTGCCTGAAACTGGAATCCTCCAGTGCTCGCTGTGATATGTTTGTTGACTTTTTTGTGGATAAAATCACTCGGATTCACCACAACTTCGACTACATACTGGTAGCAATGGGAGAACCCAAGGTAATGGAAGCCCCATCGTGTCTGGTTTAGTTTCAGTGGGTATCACCCACTGATGTGGCAGATGTCCTTGGGACTGTTAGAGCTACTTGTTGTGAATTAGATCCATGCCTGCCCTGACTGGTTAAGGCCTGCCATGAGACACTAGAACCGTTGTTTGCCGGGGTTGTCAATGCCTCCCTCAGGGAGGGCAGAGTGCTGGGCCACCTTAAAGAGGCGGTGGTGCAGCCTCTCCTCAAAAAACCATTGCTTGACATTGACTCTCTGGCCAAGTACTGGCCAGTCTCTAACCTTCCCTTTTTAGGGAAGGTTAGAGACTGGTGGTGACTCAACAGCTTCGGGGCATCTGGACCACATCAGTTTTCTTTAACCTTCACAGTTAATCTAATCTAATATAGATTAGACTATATTCCCTCAAAACCTCAAACAACAAAGATACGCAGAGAGCATAAAATATAAATCAGGATGGCAACTGTATCTATACAGCTGGCATGACCCCTGGTAAGAACACGAGGGCCCACAGTTTAGAAACCTCTCTTATAAAGACAGGATAAAATTTTTGCTCTGCTAATTTTCTTCTTCTTTTGTTTTTCAAAACAAAACCTTATTAATGGGGAGCCAAGAGTGCTCCTGTCACAAATGGTATATGTTGTCCTGCAGACTAGGCCATCATTTGACTTAAAATTTTAATAGTAGTTATTATTCCAAGTCTTCTGAATGTGCTTTAAGCATATAATGGTATTTTCACATGAGAAGGGAGGGTGCAGGAAACCGGGGTGGGTGGGGGCCTAGCTATCATAGGGAGAGGAAGGACATTTGTCTTGGGGCAGGGGAAATAGGGCCCAGCTGTGGGGAGGGCACAAATCCTGTCCTGTTGCGGCGCAGCTGGGTGGAGACTGAGCTGGGTGGAAACAGAACTGCCTGCAAAATGTGGTACATGGGGGACCCCCCCCTGGCAGGTGACACAGGTTATTTATTTATTTATTTATTTATAAACATTTATTAGCCACCCCCTCATGCCCATGGCATCTCGGGGCGGCTTACAACATAAAATACACAAATAAAATCAAATTTTAAAACACAACCCCATTCATTTAAAATATCATTAAAATCTTTTAAATACGCCCCCAACTACCCCACCCTCCCCTCCTCCCCTCTGAAGGCCTGGGCGAACAATCAGGTCTTACAGGCTCGACGAAATGCCAACAAATCTGGGGCCAGGCAGGCTTCCTCCGGGAGGGAGTTCCAAAGTCACGGCCCGGCCACCGAGCAAGCACTGGTGGTGGCAGCATGAGGTGCTGCAGCCTCCAGGGCTCAGGCACAGCAAGCGGAGGGAGAGGCGCTGGGGGAGGGGGTGGGGGAGAGAGGATGGTGACGGGGGTGTGATAACACCTTAAGTAGTCATACTGTCTGTGTGAGCAAAATCTGTCCCCGTGAATATCTGTCACTGACTATTGCAAAGTCAATAGTGTGCAAAGTCAATAGTGTGCAAATTGTTTTGCAATTTCAATCAGTGTGACTGCACAGCTTCCTAAAACTGGGCATGCACACTTTGCTGAATTGGGACCCTGAAACAGACAGGGTAATAATATAGTAGTAATAATGATAATAATAATATAGTATTTATATTATATTTGTACTTTTGACCTGCCCCTCTTGCATCAAGCAACAGGACAGCTTACAAAATACTAAAAATATAATCCCAAAAATTAACATATGAAAATATTAAAATAGATATTAAATCAATACAAAAACTTACATTGTGTGCAAGAAAAAACAAACCCAAAACATTCCTAGTGCAAAAAAAAACAAAAACAAAAAACATTAACAGCTTGAAAGTGTGGCCACTCCCCAGTTCCCAACAAACTCTTCATATTCTTCTTGGCTCCTCTGAGCCTCACTAACCACTAGCTCAAGGACGTGAAACCTTGGGCCCAGGGGACAAATTCGACATGCAGCTAGTTTTATGTGCCCCCTTTCCAGTTCCTGAATCTGGCCCCCGGATCCAGTACCTACACCCAAGCACTGAAAGATTGATTGATCTTAGGGTAAGGGAGCAGAGATAGGGGAATGCATATAAGAAGAGGGGACAGATTAGGCCTAAATTGAAATAGCTATTCCATTTACGTCAAAGAAATTTTATTTTTCAGTCAGAATTCTGATTGGAATCCTTACCAAACCAACAAACAAACTTACACCACTTTTAAACGAGGCGCTGAAAAGCGCCTCATGGGCGTGCGATGAGAGAAAAGCCACGTGGGGAGTGTTTACAAGCTCCCTGTGATTCTAGAAATGACATGCTACCTGTTGCTGGCAGCAGCAGTGACTGGAGATGCGGTGCTTTGAAGAGGCGCATTCTGAAAGATCACTGCCGCCAACGGGGAGCACGTCACTTCCGGCAGTGCAGGGAGCGTGTAAACACTCCCCGGGCAGCTTTTCACTTAATGCGGGGCTGAGGAGGCACTTTTCAGCGCCACGTTTAAAAGCGGTGTTACTCATGTGCAAAACAGCCATTAGGGCCATTCTGCACATGCACAAATTGGCTGTCCACATTCAAAATCTCGGCAACACTGCAGCTACCGCTTTGATTAAGGGCAGCGGTCATTTTGTGCATGCACAGAGTTTTTTCTTTAATATTACATCCAATTCCAAATAGAACCTGACAAAATATTGATCTGGTTTTTGATCGGGAAAGAAAAAACTGCCCCATTCTAATAAAAAATCAGAACAATCAGTATATCAAGTTCATCCCTAGGACAGATCCATGATCTGGAACCTCCTTCCTCCTAAGTGCCCAACTTGACAACCCCCGCCCCAAAGTCTATGCGGCCCTTGGAGCTTGTACTAATTTTCAAAGTGGTTTGCAGGAAGAAAAAGGTTCCTCACCCCTGCTCTAACTGGTGAACCTCTGCAAGTCTCCTTGTCCTTCTCATCACATTCCCTCCTACTGGAAGCCCCACATTAGGTTTTGTATATTCATTCCTCTCTCAGCTGACTAGCAGCTTCCATTTCTGAAAGCTTCTCACAACTCAGCTAATTATCTACAGGTACTTTGTCTGATGAGTCATCCCAGAGGTAATCACCTTACAGCTACTAAAGGAAGGCCAAAAACACAGGGCCTCACTCTGCAAATACTTAGGGTGATTCTGATTTATGTTTATTTTTATTTTTTAGAAAAAATGCTTTATTACCTTTTCATAATCGTACTGAATATTACCATACAAAACAAATTATGTTGGACAATGCATTAAAAACCACTAAATCTCCCTCCTTGATTTATAAGTTACCCAGCAGACTTGCATATATGAAAGGAAACGATAGATATTTTTTTCAAGTGACACATGTGGAGAAAAGGGCAGCTTAATTGAAAATACACACTGACGTCCTCTAAGAAATCCTTGAACTCTTACTCGAGAATCATTTGTAAAGTGTTATTAGCACTTAGGGATTATTACTGCATTATGGGTGTGCCTAGAGGCTTCAGCCAAGGTCAGGGCTGTATCATGTGAGCCAGGCCTGACAAGAGGAGAGGAATGGGGGTACAATTTTATCTGCCACCCTCCCCCAGACCTACAAGAATTTTCTTAATATACATTAAAGGTTGATGAGTAAAATAATAACTGCAAGTAACATATGTGTAAATAAAGTACCGGTATGGTATCCAGAAACTGATTTCAAAACTTATTAGTGGGAATGGGATGTAGGGGTCTCTCAACTACCAGGGTGTAGTGGGTCCCCAAACTCCTCTAGGACCTGATGTTAGCTACTTCAGTGCCCAGACTCATGGGAGTTAGAGGGAGACTGGAGACCTAGCTACACTGAACTCAGTGGCAAAACTACCATCAACTTCAATTGAAACCAGGATTTCAGTTGTGATGAAGGATGTCTTTGCCCCAAAGAGCTTGCAGTCTTCATAGGAAAAAAAATGATATAAGGAAACAGAGGTGAAGTGATTTCCCAAGATTACACAGAAAGGTAGGTGCAGAGCTGGGAACAGTACTGAGGTTTTAGAACTGGAGGGATTAGGGCATGATGGAAACAGTGTGGTATAATGGCTAATGGCACAGTGCCTGAACTTGGGAGGTGGCTGTTAGGGATGGGTGAACACGGTTCGGAAGTTCGGAGTTCAGCCCGAACTTGGCCTGTTCGGACGACTGAATCCGAACACGAATCCAAACATGAACCGCCTGAACCGAACTCAATTCCAAACGCCGAAATGACCGAACAGTTCAGTCAGTTCGGATCGCGTTCGGGTGAGTTTGGGTGGCTAAAATGACAAAAAAGTGGTGTCACTGGAAGGCCAAACGTGGCAGGGAGGAGAAGTCAGCTGAGGAGCAGACTTCCAGGCACCAGGGGTGGAGAGGCTTGGAGTAGCAGCCAGTATCTTTGCCTCCCCCCTTCCCAACACCTTCTGAGCTAGTCACTGTTCCTGAACAGCAGGCGTTTCAGAAGGCTCCCTCTCTCCCAGCAGTTTTTGTTCCTTCCTATTCCTAATGCATTGCCATCCTCCTCCTATTTCACCCATCCAACCCATTTACCTCCATATTATCATTTATTTAGATTATATTAGATAGATTTAGGTGTTATTTTTTGTTTTTATCCCTCTCTGTGTTCCCTGTGTTTAATCTTCCTTCCTCCCAACCCCCTCCATTGAATCCTTTCCCTCTCCCATATATTCCATCCCTGATTCACTTCCCTTCCCCTGTTTTTTTATTCATTTAGAGTAGGATTATTATTAGATTGATTTAAGTTTCATTTCAGTTTTGTACCCCTCCTTGTGTTGTTTGTGATTCCCCCATCCCATAGATAGATAGATAGAGAGAGAGAGAGATTAGAGATAGTAGACAGTTGTAGGAGTTAGCTTAGTGATAGCAATAGTGTTTAGTGATTTAGTTTTAGTGTTTGTAGGAGTAGGTCTTTGTACTTATTAGATAATCCGTTTAATTCATAGCATTTAGAATAGTTAATATCAGTTAGATTTAGTGTAGATAGATATATAATATTAGATAAAAAATTTAAATAAAAAAATAAAATAAAATAAATATATAAAAACATTATTTTGTCGGGAGAAATGGAGAAGGGAAGGAGAGGCTGGTCTGCTGCCCGTAGGGGAGGCAATGGGGCACGTGCCAGAGGTGGGAGGGGCCGTGCCATGGGAGTGGCAGCAGGCAGCAGCAGCAGCCAGAGGCAGAGCACATCACCACCCCCCAAACTCAGCAGGCCTGCTTTAGGGCAACAGGCTTCAGCGGCTCAGCATTTCCTCCTGGCAGTGCCCTCCTCCACTGCCACGCAAGGCACTGGAAGGCCTGCAGGACTTGAGGCTGCGTCTGTCTCTTCTGCTGGTGGTGCTGGAGCAGGTGCTGGTGCTGCTTCCAATGTTCCTCCAGGGCCACTAATGTCCCGCACTGTCAAGGTGATCCCCAGAGGTCCAAAGGTGGTGGATCCCACCCCAGCTGCTAGAGGCAGGGCCCAATCTCCAGGCAATGTCAGTAGGGAGAGGAGTATCAGCAGCAGCAGCAGCACTAGCAGCTACAGAGGGGGGCATAGGGAGAGTGCCAGCAGCATGGCGGGCACGGGCAGTCTAGACTCAGAGTCCCAGTACTCCCCTTCATGAGACTTCATCGTGATCACGGACAGTGAGTCAGAGGCAGACAATAGTGCTGCAGAGGAGATGTCTGTAGCTGAGGTGGTGACAGACCCTCCTCCCAGAGCTGTGTCACCAGTGTCACCAAGTTCTCCCCCACCCAGCAGCGCTGGCAGCAGTGCGTCAGCTGGGGCAGGCAAGAAGGCAGGAGAGGTGGGGGGAGGGGGAAATCCTCAGTCTGGGACCATTTTAAGCAGGTGCGGGCAGATGATCTCAGAGAGGTGCAGTACACATTGTGCAATAAGCTGGTGAAGCATGGGTAAGTGCTCACCAATCTTGGGACAACTGCAATGGTGAGGCACCTGAAATCATGCCACAGTGCTCTGCTGCTCAGTGTGGAGGCAGGGGAAGTGGATGCCAGCAGGTTCCCGACTGCACCGTCCAGTCGCCCAGCTCCTTCAGCGGACCAGCATCCTGCACCAACTGCTGCTGCCACTAGCAGCAGGAGCAGTATGGGGACAGAACAGCAGCAGGAGCCTTGCCAGCAGCGCCGTTGTCCACCATGGAGGAGCTGGGGTGGGGGGATCTGTCAAGGCCATCGTCAGGGCGCCATGGCACTGGCTTCCAAGAGAAAGCGAAGCACATGTTGGCAGAAATGATAGCCCTGAATGGCCAGCCCTTGTCAATTGTGGAGAACAAGGGCTTCCAGCGGCTGATTGGGTTCCTGGCCCCCAAATTTAAGCTGCCTTCCCGCTCCACCCTGAGTTGGACTGTGGTGCCACAGCTCTACAGGGCTTTGAAGGAGTGGGTGAGGGAGCAGCTGGCAGGGCTGGGGGGGGGGGCATGGTTCACTTCACCACTGACCTGTGGTCCGCCAGAAACGTCAAGTATGCCTACGTGGCAGTGACTGCACACTGGTGGCAGAACCCAGAGGCAGCGCTTGGCAGTGGCAGGAGGGGTCCTGAAGCAGGGTACAGGTGGGCCCTGATTCAGGCACAAGTCACGGACTGCTCCCACACCTCGGGAAACCTTGAGGCAACCCTGGCCACCGTGGTGAGGGAGTGAGTCACGCCAGGCATGGCCTTCACCAAGGGGTGTGTGGTCACGGACAACGCGGCCAATATACTCAAGGCAGTCCATGACGGGGGCTTCACAAGCATCCCTTGTGCCACACACACCCTTCATCTCATGGTGAAGGATGCTCTGGCCTTGGGGGAGAAGGGGATTGGGCCAGGCACCCTTAGCTCCCTGGTCGACCGGGGGAGGAAGCTGGCGGGGTTCTTCAACCGCAGCATGAAAGGCATCGAGCTCCTCTGGGAGAAGCAGGTCGAGCAAGGGTCCCTGGTGCACACACTCATCCAGGATGTTTCCACCAGGTGGAATTCCACCTTTCTAATGCTTGAGAGGCTTCTTGAGGAGAAAGCCACCTTTCATCAGGTGGAACTGGAGACAGACATCGAGGCACCTCCAGGGTAAAACAGGGAGGAATGAGAGATGATTGCTCAAACGGTCTTCGTTCTGAGACCGTTCCTGGCTGTGATGGAGACCGTGAGCGACACCACCGCCACCCTCAGCCAGGTTACCCCACTGATCCAGGGTTCTGGGGTCAAGCTACAGGCAAGGAGGGCTGTGTCCAATATGTATCTAGAAGCTTCCACTCTAGCCCCAGGACCCACCATCATAGGTCTGGGGCCATCATTCCTCGCACAGGATGATGTGATTCCACCGCATCAAGAAACAGCCAGTCCAGCCCCAGGACCCGCCGCCAGGGTTCTGGGGCTAAGTTACAGGCAGGGAGGGCTGTGACCAATATGTATCTAAAAGCTGCCCCTCTAGCCCCAGGACCCATTGTCATGGGTCTGGGGCCATCATTCCTTGCACGGAGGTGATGTCTTTCCACCGCATCAAGGAACAGCCACCCAAGCCCCAGGACCCACCGTCAGGGTACTGGGGCCAAGTTACAGGCAGGGAGTGCTGTTGCCAATACCTAGAAGCTGCCATGTTAACCCCAGGACCCACCGTCATAGGTCTGGGGCCATCATTCCTCGCATGGAGATGATGTGATTCCACCACATCAAGAAACAGCCACTCCAGCCCCAGGACCCACCACAAGGGTTCTGGGGCCAAGTTACAGGCAGGGAGGGATGTGACCAATATGTACCTAGAAGCTGTCACTCTAGCCCCAGGACCCACTGTCATGGGTCTGGGGCCATCATTCCTCGCACGGAGACGATGTCATTCCACTACATCAAGAAGCAGCCACTCCAGCCCCAGGACCCACCACCAGGGTTCTGGGGCCAAGTTACAGGCAGGGAGGGCTGTGACCAATATGTACCTAGAAGCTGCCACTCTAGCCCCAGGACCCACTGTCATGGGTCTGGGGCCATCATTCCTCGCACGGAGA
>QEPC01007499.1:339791-367516 GCA_003113815.1 Sphenodon punctatus | reverse complement strand
CAATTGTGGAGAACAAGGGCTTCCAGCGGCTGATTGGGTTCCTGGCCCCCAAATTTAAGCTGCCTTCCCGCTCCACCCTGAGTTGGACTGTGGTGCCACAGCTCTACAGGGCTTTGAAGGAGTGGGTGAGGGAGCAGCTGGCAGGGCTGGGGGGGGGGGCATGGTTCACTTCACCACTGACCTGTGGTCCGCCAGAAACGTCAAGTATGCCTACGTGGCAGTGACTGCACACTGGTGGCAGAACCCAGAGGCAGCGCTTGGCAGTGGCAGGAGGGGTCCTGAAGCAGGGTACAGGTGGGCCCTGATTCAGGCACAAGTCACGGACTGCTCCCACACCTCGGGAAACCTTGAGGCAACCCTGGCCACCGTGGTGAGGGAGTGAGTCACGCCAGGCATGGCCTTCACCAAGGGGTGTGTGGTCACGGACAACGCGGCCAATATACTCAAGGCAGTCCATGACGGGGGCTTCACAAGCATCCCTTGTGCCACACACACCCTTCATCTCATGGTGAAGGATGCTCTGGCCTTGGGGGAGAAGGGGATTGGGCCAGGCACCCTTAGCTCCCTGGTCGACCGGGGGAGGAAGCTGGCGGGGTTCTTCAACCGCAGCATGAAAGGCATCGAGCTCCTCTGGGAGAAGCAGGTCGAGCAAGGGTCCCTGGTGCACACACTCATCCAGGATGTTTCCACCAGGTGGAATTCCACCTTTCTAATGCTTGAGAGGCTTCTTGAGGAGAAAGCCACCTTTCATCAGGTGGAACTGGAGACAGACATCGAGGCACCTCCAGGGTAAAACAGGGAGGAATGAGAGATGATTGCTCAAACGGTCTTCGTTCTGAGACCGTTCCTGGCTGTGATGGAGACCGTGAGCGACACCACCGCCACCCTCAGCCAGGTTACCCCACTGATCCAGGGTTCTGGGGTCAAGCTACAGGCAAGGAGGGCTGTGTCCAATATGTATCTAGAAGCTTCCACTCTAGCCCCAGGACCCACCATCATAGGTCTGGGGCCATCATTCCTCGCACAGGATGATGTGATTCCACCGCATCAAGAAACAGCCAGTCCAGCCCCAGGACCCGCCGCCAGGGTTCTGGGGCTAAGTTACAGGCAGGGAGGGCTGTGACCAATATGTACCTAGAAGCTGCCACTCTAGCCCCAGGACCCACTGTCATGGGTCTGGGGCCATCATTCCTCGCACGGAGATGATGTCATTCCACTGCATCAAGAAGCAGCCATTCCAGTCCCAGGACCCACTGTCAGGGTTCTGGGGCCACGTTACTGGCAGAGAGGGCTGTGGTCCATAACTAGAAGCTGCCACTCTAGACCCAGGACCCACCATCATGGGTCTGGGGCCATCATTCATCACACAGAGATGATGTCATTCCACCGTATCAAGAAACAGCCACTGCAGCCCCAGGACCCACCATCAGGGTTCTGGGGCCAAGTTACTGGCAGGGAGGGCTGTGGCCAATACCTAGAAGCTGCCATTCTAGCCCCAGGACCCACCGTCATGGGTTTGGGGCCATCATTCCTCGCACAGAGAGCCTTTTTCTGAACGCCCGAACCGAACCAAACAGGCCCGAACCGAACGGCCGAACCCGAACGTGGCAAACGAACTGAACTGCCAAACTGAACGGACGAATCGAACCGAACAGCTGATTCCGAACCGCGATCTGTTCGCCCATCCCTAATGGTGGTGGCGGGGCGAAACTGGTTCAAACCTTGCCTTAACCAGAAACTCCCTGAGTGACCTTGGGCTAATCACAATATTCTCTCAGCCTAACCCAGCTCACAGGGTTGTTGTAAGGATTAAAAGTTGGAGTGTTTTACGTATAACTAATCAACATGAGTGATATGGCAGGGGGGCACTTTATTATATTCCAGCTATTCATTGTTGGCACTAGTACTTAGCACTGGCATAAGTCCTATTAATCCAAAGGGGACCAGTATTGGCACTAATGACTAGCAATGAACAGCACTCTACTGGCTCACTAAACAGCTAAAGGGCTATGCAACATGTGTGGGTAATTTGTTCAACTTTAAAATTAAAGTCCTGCTTCAATTCAAGTTTTCACAGTGCCTGCCTTCAAACATTGAATTGCTCTCATTTCATCCATTAAAAAAAAAAATGTCTTTGATCTTTCATGATATCAACTAGGAGTGTGCAGAAGGGACCTCACTCATTTTCATTTTAGATTTTGTTTTCATTTTTAAAAATTCATTCATTTGGGGTTTTTCTTTAAAAACCCATTTGTTTTTGTAACTTTTTTGCAAAATGGCCACCGTACTATTCTGCACATGCATTCCCTTTTTCAAAATGGTGGCAGCAGCATCACTGCCATTTTGGCAACCAGTCTATACATGTTCCTTGGTCATTTTGTGCATGCACAGGCAGGTGCTCCTTTCCAAAATGGTGGTGATGCTGCTACCACCATTTTAGGAAAAAAACATGCATGCGCAGAACAGGCTAACTTCCATTTTTGCACTAACAAATGTTGTTTGCTTATTCATTCATATTTGGGTCTTTAGTTACTAAAACAAATGGGGCTCCATTTGTTTTAGTAACTTATATAACGAAAACAAATTGCACCTTCAAAGCAATCGTTTGTAACATATTTGATACTGGAGCCTGAATGTGGGATTCATTTAATCTTTCAAGTTTTTTTTTTCATATGAACCTATTCTATTTCAGCAATAGAGTGATTTCAGGAGTAGGGAGTGGAGATGAAGACATGCGTTCCAGGGTAAGGGATGGATTCATGACAAAGATCTATGCCCCACATGCCCAGAACTCCCTCCCAGAATACTTTCCCTTCACTCCCTACCTCCCAACTTTCAAATTCCTCCTGAAAATTTACATCTTCCGTCAAGCTTTCCCTAGCTCTTCAACACTTTAGATATCTTCCTGATTTACCCAGAGTCCTCTTCTCCTGTGTAACTAAGCTAAGCATATGTACCTGTGACTTCTTGAATGTATCTCCATCGTTCCCTCTATTCCCTGCTTTTCTCCCCTCCCTCAACTCCCCTTGATTGTAAGTCCCTCGGGGCAGGGACCCTCTCTATTTTTAACAACTCTAAATTGCCAGGTACACAATAGATAATAGTGTATATATTATATACACTATATAGTGTGTAGTAAATACAGTGTATAGTCGTATATACAGTAAGTACCATAATATATGGTAATATATAAATACATAATAATGATGATTGATGATGATCTGGCCCCTCCCCTCCTTTCTCCCATCCTGAGCACACCCCTTGAGCATCCCACCCCCCCAGTCCCAACTCCTCTCCGATCTGAGGAGCTTGGAATGATTTGCAGAGTGATCCATGGGAGGGAAACAGTTCCCCACCCTTGTTGATAGATTATGCTGACTATGGTAAACATAAACATTTGCCCACTAAAGGTGCTAACACAAGAGATGATAGTCTGCTGGAGCCCATGTTTGGTCTATGAAGTCCCCACACAGCCACCATGAAAATGTGTAGCGTGTCCAGCATAACAGACAGTGCCAGAAAAGTGATTAAAAGTCCCAGAAATGAAGTCCTGGAAATCATGGAAATTAACAAAAGGTCCCAGAACTTGACAAAAATGACCCCCGCTCCCCTCTCCCCGCTGTCTTGTTCTTGGGTTTTTTTTGTTTTTTTTTTCCTTTTCACTGTATGGAGTGCCTTTTTGGAGTGGTCCAAAAGTGAAAGTAAACATTAAAAGCACCAGTGAGAGTGGAGGGCGTGCTTGCTCCTCAGACCGCTCTACATGTTGCACCCAGGACTCTATGGTCCTGGCTGACCTGTATCCAGACGAAGGCTGTGTGCACCCTCATAGACAGGAGGTGGGCACATGGGCACATGTTATCCCACATCAGCCTGCATTCACCGTACAGCGGGCTCCACATTCTCCAAGACCCTACCACGAGTGGCAGTTCCATGACAGGTGGGTGGCTGGTAGGGATGAACATCTGGTGACCTCTTAAAAAACTGGCAAGTGAACACCCACCTGATGGGGGCTAAAGTGCACTATTATCTCATTTGTTTTCAACCCAAGTTATTACTTTCACTTATTTTTCCAGTGTATGAGAATGGTCTGCTTTCATAATTTGGAACTATTTTAAAATAAAAATAAAAAATGTTCTCATCAAAAATTAATCTGAGACGCTGCTGATTCTTGGTTCATTCTCAGTTCCTGGAACAAACTGAGAACTGGCATTCTCAATGATAATGAAAACAAAGAACAAAAAACCAGAAACCAACTTTCAACCCTACTATAAAATCTACCAGTAAACACCCAGCATGTTGCTTGTGTTCTGTAAATATGAATAGGCAATGCAAAGTGTTTGTGCAATGCATTTTTTCTTAAGGCAAAGGCAACCCATTTGAATCTAGGACTTATTGTTCTGTATTGCTAAAATTCATTATGTTTGTCTGCTTTCCCCATTCCTTTTGTACTCATCTCTGTTTTTGTTTGCTTAGCCAGAGGAGCACTTTTCAACAAACGGAGAGCCTGTAACAGATTCCTCCTGACAACTGCATTAGTACTAAATGGCCCGAGATCAGGATGCCTAATGGAACTGACAAACTCATCACTAGTCTTCATGGCAAAGAGGTCAGGGAATGATTTTGCAGCACTCAATACAAGCACACAAAAATAACTCCCCCTCTCAGGGAAAGAGAGAACAAGAAAACAAACTTGTTGCTGTGTCCTTAGGAACAAATCCTCTGTCCTTTATTACCCAAAACATCGAAGACCAGCATCCTCCTATAAATTAGAGGCCTATTTGTATTTACAAGGTTACCCTTGAGGGGAAATAAAAGAATGTTGAATGCCTCATTTCCATTCCAGGTTTATATCAACCAAAACAGACAAGTGAAATACCTTTCCATGTTAAAAACAAGTGGTTCCATGCAGCTAGCGCCCAAACTAATGAAATCTGTTTTCCTATATGGCCATATCTCCTCTCCAGGTTTACTCATTTTACCATGAAATTTGGGGGCCTACTTATCTTTGGACCCTCTGGCCCTCTACAAAATTTGGTTGAAATGAGCAGGAGGGATCCAAGCGATTACTAAAGTGTGGACAATGTAAGTCAAGGGAATTCTGGGGGATACAAAAAGTTGTCTCTCCCCACCAGTTGCACTTATTGTTATGAAATTTTGGGTGCCCTCTAACCTTTGGCAGAAAATCTACAAAATTTGGCAGAAATTAGCCTATGGATCTAAATGTTAATTCAGGGATGTGGGAGAGTCTAGGGGTGAAAACAGACATGACGCTAACCACCCTTTAACCACCCTTGGTGGTTATTTATGAATGGGTGATTTCAGACGTTACGGGCCCCGTTGGCCCCGTATCGAAATCACCCAATTCATTCCCCGCCGGGATCACCCCGTCACGCTGTATCAGACGTGCCGGGGGGATCCCGGCGGGGAATCTGGGAGGGGGCGGGGCCACGTGGCGCAACGTGTGGCCGCACGGCCACGCCCCCTCGACGCTCCCCGCCGCCCGCCCTCTGGGGAGATGGGCGGGCGTCGGGGCCAATGCGGCCGCCGCGTCGGGCCAAATTCACCATGGCCCGGGATCCCACCGGTGATCCCGGGCCGTGGCGCCCGGCCAGACGTTACTTTTTTTTGGTCCCCGCTGGGGATCTCTTTGACCACGCTTCCCGGGACATTCCCCCCGCTAGCCCGGGAAGCATGGTTCAAATTGACCCCATGCGGGTATTGACCGTGGCGAACATCTGGCGGCCGCCAAACAGACGTTCGAGACACAGTGACCACAGGTGGGTATTCACCGTGGTTCACTGTGATCTCGTAACGTCTGAAAATACCCAATGTTGCAGGGCTGTATTGGTGCCCTATGCAGCCCTGAAACATGCATAAATGACCACCAAGGGTGATTAAAGGGTGGTTAGCGTCATGCCTGTTTTTACCCTAGGAAAGGCATTAACTCAAACCATGGCTTGCAGCATTCAAGCAGCCATTTTCCTAGCTCAATGAGTTTGCCTGTGTTGTGAGGCAAAAGAGAACCAAACAGAAAATGTTATTATCACTTTCCCAAACTGCTTACTAAATAAAGCGTTTTATCGGCTGCCAGCCACAAATGCATTAAGGATCCAATCCTAGTGGGGGCTGAAAGCCTCGCGTGAGTTGCTGGATGCCTTTTAGCTGCCATTCATTTCAGTGGGATTTACTAGGTGCCCTGAAGTTCTCAGAAGTTGCTCAGCACTGCAGAGGACCAGGCCCTATCATAATTATTGGCTACTCAAGGTTTAAGTGAAATTGTATTTTCCTCCTCACAACCATACTCAAAAATAAATGAAATAAATGAGCGAGAGAGACACCAACTGGGCACTTTGTCACACCTGGAAAGGAGCAAGCAGGAGTTTCTCAGCGAGGAGGGCATTTCATCAAATTGTCTGTCAGGCCTCAGCAGTACCTAGCTTTCTGACAAAGCAACCATAAGAAATTATTGCCCAATTTGTGCAAGGATAGGCTCAGGGAGTGGGCAGGAGCCGGTAAGAGGTGGGTTTGGAAAGAGTACTAATAACTTGCATTTCAAATACCCAATGTTCTCCTATTTGTTTTACAAGTTTACAGGTACTATTACAGGGTTGTCAGCTTTCATGATTTTGTCATGAGTCACACAACTTGAAATATCAGCACGAGAACTGTAGCTTCATTAAAAAAAAAAAAAAAAAAAGATAGCTGGTAGTACTAGAGAGTCCCAGTTGAATATCAGATATTAGTTTGTGAGAACGAATATTTATGCTCATCTTCTTTGTGAATACAAAAAGACATATTTGGTTCAACTTTAACTTCATTAAATTAGCTAATTAATTATTTCACTAATTAACTTCATTAATTGTCCCCTGGATGAGTTAAGCCTCTGGGTGATGTGTTGTGGCACCAGAGCCTCGGGGAAAGAATCCCTTCTTCTGCCATGAGCCAGGGGAAGGTAGTGATGGAGCAGAGACAGTCACCTCTAAAATGTCTGGATAACCAGGTCTGCACTAGAAGTTTCCAGCCGGCCTACTGATAAGGTTAGAAGTGTGACTGAAGCATGAAACACACATTTCAAATGAACCTGCCTTGTATTTTAGGTTTTAAAAATCACATGATTGTTAATCTAATCTAATGATTTGATGGGGCTTGACTCGTACCACTGAGTTTGGCAACACAGTCGTTCAGAGTTCATTTGTCAAGGCTTATATACAGTGGCAATCTCTTGTAATGCACAGTAAAGGTTTGGGCTTGTTTCCAATTATTTTGACAAACACCAGGGCACTTGCTACATATTTGTGAGCAGTAATGGTGTAACAAGAGTGGGGAGAGACCTCCTTCCCTCAAACTGTGGGCTACTCCGGCAGCAGCTTCTGCAAACAGAGTGGGGAAATTCCCTGGCTTTGCCTAGACAGCAGGAACCCATAAAAAATATTTCTCCTATCCCCAGAAGCATGAGATTTCCCATGTCCACTCCAGTTGGAGTGCAGGATTCCTGCTGGTCCTGCTCCTGCTGTAGGATTGAGGGATTCCCTTCACCAGTGCCAGGGGTGTCAGTCAAAGGGCTCAGAGAGGGGGAGAACCATGGGCAGGGCATCCTTGGAGGTCAGAAGGTCAGGTCAAGGTCAGGTCATCTTCTTCATTGTTATGGACCGGTGTTGAGCACCAATACTTCTACTACATCTATGTGCACTTGTGCGGACACAGGAAAACTAGGGGTGTGCAGAAGGCACATCATTCATTTTCATAAACCTGTTTGTTTGTGGGGGTAGGGGGTTGTAAACTCTACTGTTTTCATTTATTTTTTTGTTTTATTTTATTCAAAATAATAATGTTTAAAAATCACTACACATGCATGGAATGGCCCAGGAGACCAATTTGTGTGTGTGCAGTGATTAAAAAAATTATTTTAAATAAAATAATATTAATAAAACACAGAACAAATGAAATAAAATGAATGTCATTTGCTTATTCATTCGTTTCTGTTATCTTAGTAACAAAAAGAAACGGGGCGCCATTTGTTTTCGTAGTTAATTAAAAAACATGAAATTGTACATCCCTAAGGAAAACCCCTATGTATGGGTGTTAACTAGGACTGAAACGAGAGTTCTCCCTTCTCGAAATTCTCATCAAGAAAAAGTTTCTCAACAAGATTTTCTTGTCTCGAGAATCTTGAGAGAATTGGATGTTCTCAGGAGATTCTCAAGAGATTCTCACGAGAGGCTCGCAAGATTCTTGAGAACCTCAAAATAGCCCCCAAATGTTCTGTGCATGTGCACAAATGGCTTCCAGGGCCATTTTGTGCATGTGCAGACCATTTTGGAGAGATTTTATTTATTTATTTATTTATTTATTAGATTTATACCCCGCCCCTCCTGAAAACAGCTCGGGGATTTTTGAGACTCTCGCAAGATTCTTGCAAGGGTTATGAAATTTGAATTTCATTCTAATTTCAGCCCTAGTGTTAACAGACATAATGTGGGCCTGGTTCAGCCCTCTCTGGCCTGCCTGGGCCAGTGTCAATCCTGAACATTTTTTGGGCCCACCAGGTGTGGGCCTAGCTCAAACTCCAGTGGGGTTGGTGGCAGGGATGGAAACATGGGACCTGGAATGAAGTAGGCCAATGGCTCAGGCCCGCAAGCTGCCCCAGGTGGGCTAGAGCAGCCGAACCGGGAGACCATGTCTGTTTGCATACCTGTCCGGCCCAGCATAGAGGGTCACCATGGCAGGCAGCCATGGCTACTTGTCATGGCGCCATAGGGGTTGGAGTGCCAGATGCAGCATGGAGGTGTGGCCGGGTGGCCGCAATTTCTTTCCTCCTCCCCCTCTGACCAGGTCCAGCTGCAGAGAAGTGTGTTTCTGCCACTGGATCTGTTCAGGCAATTGGTAGCCCTCGCTACCCTTGGACAGGATGATGGCAGCACCGTCACTTGTGTTAGCACCCACTGTCAGCGGCGTATAGGGTTATCACACCTCAGGGTTTCCCCTTGCATCTAGGGATGGGCGAACAGATCGTGGTTCGAGTTCGGCCATTCGGTTCGGCTGCGTTCGTTTCGTCCGTTCGGTTCGCCCGTTCGGTTTGGTTCATCAGTTCGAATATTCGGCCGTTCGGTGGTTCGGATAGAATGTTGAGTTCGGATTCGGGATTCGGTTCGGTCGGGATAGGTTCGGTCTTTAGTTCAGTGCAATCGGGAACTGAAAATGACATTTAGTTTTTGAAATAAAAGGAAAAAACTAAAAAACATATTTCTGGCCATAACATTTTTGTTTCTTATTACTTTTTGATGATATTTAGGGAGATTGTACCCCCCAATGGAGCGCACCAAGTAGACCAACATTCGGAACGATTAGATAAAGGAAACTGATTTCAGAAGCAATTGAATATTGTGATTTTAAGAAAAGCTCCATACACATTCATGACTACAACTTCTTTATCTTGCATCCAATGTTCATGAAACTTGTGCATATTACATCCCTCTATATGCTTAATATTTCTGCCAATTTTAGGAAAGAGTGGATAAAGGGTCCCAAGGGTATAAGACATTAACCTGAAAATACATTTCCAGCTGTTACATTTTGATATTCCATTCTGTTTACAGGATATTTGACAGGAATGTATCAAATACCGTTCCTGCTATTTCAGCAAATGTACAGGAGATTTTGATAAAGGGAACCACTTCTGTTGGCCAATTTGCATCACAAACCGATCTTATACCACAGTGACATAAGAGAATCCCAGGCATAGGCCCCTTCTCTACATTTGTTGTACAGGCATATAAAATTGAGACCCTTTATAATATCTCTCTGATATTTGGCAGAGATGATCATGAAAGTGAAATATATAGTCCTGCCAAATTTCATGTACACTGGTTGGACTACAAAGATGTTATAATCAGACATACATTTATTTGTTAATTGCTTATACCACCAAGACCTTTTGTCCAATCCTTCTGAAATTTGGCAAAGATAGTTACTATGGGAAGGGGTATAAACTTAACATGTTTCACCTACATTAGATGTGAGGCAAAGAAGTTACAGCTAAGAATGTATATGTAGAATATTGCAAAATACAATAATGCAACTGCTTCTAAAATCGGATTCCTTTATCCAATTGTTTTGATATTTGGTGCACATAATGAGTTCTATTGAAGGTAGAGGCACCCCAAATTTCAGCCACATAGCTTAAAAAACAAAAAAGTTACAGCCGATAATGTGTTTTCCATTGAAACCAATGGAAATTCAATTCCGAACTCACCGAACGCATCCGAACCGAACGTTCGAATTCGAGTTCGGTTCGACCGTTCGGTTCGGTTGACCGAACTATTCGAGTTCGGTCCGAACTCCGAACTTCCGAACCGCGTTTGCCCATCCCTACTTGCATCTTCAAATTCAATCCTATCAACTCCAGGCTCCTGGGGAAGCTGATATTTTTAAGTTATCCAGAGGCACCTGAATAACCTGGAAAAATCAGAGTGGTGGGGGGCATTGGAAATGGGTGGGGAGAAGAGGCTCTCCCACCCCTTCCTGACATGATCCTGTACCCTGACGAGTGTTGTGATGTCACCAAATTCGAAGGTGGGCGTAGCCATGACAGAGGATGATGGGAGAGGCCTTTTGTCGTACTCCATTCTGGTATGGGCCCGCCCTTTTCAAGTCAAAGCCCGAGGGAAGGAGATTACCCTAGTGACAAAACCTGTCACAAAATTCATGACACAAATATGAAAACAGAGCGAAGGGGGAGAATGGTCTGAAAGAATCACTCATTTTGTGACCCAGCAGCAGAAGCAGGGATAATAAATAACTAAATAAACAGTTAAGCTCACCATAAATAACATGCATTTCTATCTGGAGGACCATTTATTATTTCTTCCCCACCGGTTAATTAAGACTTGTTCTTTCGGCACCAAGAAAATCCCTAAAAAGTCACTGTGTCAGTAGGAGGATTTATTCTTTAGTTCACCCAGGCAGAAACAAATAGGTGTTTCAACCGCCAGCCCTGCATTTTTTTCTTTCCTGAAGCAGTACAGTTTAAAGGCTCCTTAGATGGGCTGTAGACTTTAGGACTCCATTGCCAATGTTATTATACTGAGGCCATGATTGGAAGACATAATAAAGGGCTATTTGAGAGGTCTCTAATGACTGTAATGCATAGCCATAATCATTTTACTCGTGGTAGAATGCCATTTTAAATATGTTTTGTACTACTTAAAGTTCAAAATAAATTTGTAAATGTGACATTTTGCTGCTCATTCTCCTAACTGCAGTCATAGTAAATTAATCACACAGTCTGCAGAAGGACAGGCCAGCGAACATCCAAGCAGCCATCGCCTGACACTGCTGTCAGCGTTCTGTCATTAATGTTTCTATTCAGCACAACAAAAGGTTGTGTGAATGGGTATTAGTGGCTTTTGAAGGAACGGATGAAAGGAAAAGTTTGATGATGAAAAAAGAAAGAGCCCCAAATATCAAGCATGCATTTAGCAGGCTTGAAAGACTGCAATCTAGCCCCATGAAGGAAAATCCATATCAGAATTAACAGCTTATTGTGGCACGGGGGTGGGGATGCCATTGCAACATCAGGTGGCAGGCACCGTTGCACCATATCTGCTGCACCTGTTGAATGTTCAAGCTAGGAAGACGATGATTATAGAAAGTAAATCTAACATGAGCACACACACAATTGCAAACGGCAGGCACTTTTGCTAGCTGAGTTCTAAGAGTCTGTCCAGGCTCAGAACCAGATTGATAGGAAAGGGAAATAAATAGTATGGGGATGGGGCAGGTTGGCACCTCCCAAAATCTGGAAGTGATGGTGGAGTCATGTCAGAGGGGCCAGGCCAAAAGGGCATTTTGATGTAGCCACCACCTTTGCAGAGCATTGTGATATTACGGTGCTCCCTAGTGTGCATATGTCCCCACCCAATTTCTGATATGGCTACTGCCTGCTGCCCCAGAAGCCCTGATTCTCTACGTTAACCATAGGCACCCCAGAGAAACTGGGACTTCCCCCGGAGCCCAGAAGCTCTGGGTCATGGTGACCCAAAGAACGAGAGTGGGAGGCAGATACGTGTATTACATTATCATAATGCAAGGTATTTCACTACCTAACGAAAAATAATAATAATAATGTGAAGATAGACAGACAAAATGTGAGGTATTGGTGCCTCTATGTATGCTGCCTGACTGTTCTGTTTCAACAGCAGGTATATGCAGCAAATCAGGAGCGTAGCTGCCTCACTGGTCCCAGATACAGACAGTCAATAAAACTACAGTCAATTGGTTCTGCAATAAAGCACACGCTGTGCAGTTTAGTGGGAGCATCGTTCACATGTCTGTAGACTCCTTGGGTGTAAATAGACAGACACAGCGTCTGCCTGCTCCTGAAGCTGTTCTGGGGGCATGCATCCCCGCATCCTCCCGCTTCCAGATTTACTTTGGTCCACTTTATATGGATCAGTGGGTGTCCCTGGACAGTGGTCTGTCCACATGGCACATCCCAAAGAAGCCAAAAACAGGGGAGTTCCCAACAAGTAAACAAAGAAAGGACCAAGTCCTGGGAACCCACCCAAAAAAACAAAAACAAAAAAGAATACAAACATACTTGATCAATAATTCGGCAATTGTATATAAATCATAAAACAAGTGAAATGACAACACCACAAGATAAAATCCACTACAATAACAAATAATACTACCAAATAAACATAATGAGAAATAAACATAAATAGAATAAACGTAATCCAATCAATATAATACAGGTATACTAATAGGTTTCAAGGTTTATTATGGCATCAGCTTTCGCCATAGCCAAACAAAACAAACAACAATCAACAACAACCACAAAAATTATACATACTATTCAATAAAATCGTCCAATACAATTAAAATGGCGGTCAATTACCCCCATATAATAGGTACCCAATGGGTTTGTACATATCACATACTAATCTCATCTAAATTTATATAGCACCCCTAAAACCCAATACCCATTTAGAGCCTAAATCCTTCCATATGGGCTAACTAACAAAACCGTAAATTAAAATCTATCGATGATAATAATAACATAATATCAATATTTATAAAAGGGGGATTTAACTACAATAAATATCAACTGCTAATAGGGCTAAAAATAGTTAAGTTTCAAAACACAATAGATCCAACTATAACTTACTTATTTGCCAACTGGTTGGCTCATATCAATTTGTCTTGTACCAGTTCCCTTCTTTTGGTGGCCAGCCAGACAAAGGTTGCTATAGCGACCATCTCGCTAGTTCCATCCAAACACATCAAATACTTATAGCAATCTTCAGAGGCAAGGGACCAGCCGTCGCCCAATAGCGGTGCCAATCATGCCTGGCGCAAACTAAAATAATAGTAATACAACGCAGTAAAAAATGTTCTAGTGTTTCCACCTCACCCAAACTGCACAAACAACGGCGTAAGTCAAGGGGAATTTGTAACTGCCTACCTTCCGTTACTGCCATCCGGATGAGATGGAAACGTGCCAAAGTGTAGCATCTACGGAGCCTAGGGTCCCTAATTTTGTCTAAATAAGGTTCAAAGGATCCAGTATGTTTAATCTGGTGCAACAAGGGAGCAACCCTTCAAGTGCTTAGTAGCCCAATATCCTCTTGAAGAGTCACATCTCTAACTCTAATTTCCACCTCCCTTCGAATGCAGGCGAGATCTTTCCCACAAAAATATGTAAGGGAAAAGCCAAGATTTTTAAGCAACCATCCCAAATATAATAACCAGGGGTAGACCCGTGTCCCCATATAGGAGAGTTCTTCCTTTAAACATAAAAGGGGCAAGTCAGATTCCTGGTAGGTTAAAAGTCTCAACCAGTATCTTAGGAAGGTAAGTCTTGCTGATACTTCCAACGCTCTTACACCTACTTCCAATCTGAGAACCGCCCCCGGGATGCTGTTACCCAATCTTAGCAGCCTTCTCAGGAAAGCATTTTGGACCCGTTCTAGTCTCCCAGTAACTGGAAAGGACACAACCTCAAGGCCAAACAAAGCCGCGCTTGGCACCTTGGCACTATATACCTGCAGGAAGGCAGAAACTAAAATCCCCTGCGAGGCATTAGCAACTCTGTTAATGGCCTGTGCGGCTTGTCGGGCCTTAAGCAGTCTATTTTCCAAGTGCATACTCCAAGTTCCTTTGTTGGAAAATTTTACCCCCAGATAGGGAAAGGACGAAGCTCCCCAGCTGCTGTTTTCCATTTGGTGGGAAGCGTCCTCTTCCCATAGATCAAGATTTTAGATTTGTGTGGGTTGAGTTCTAGCTGATTCCTCACACAATAAAGATGAAATTGGTCAATTGCCCTCAGTAGCCCCACCTCAGTTTATGAGATTAAGACCACGTCATCTGCAAACTGCAGAAGGCAGACCTGAACATTACCAACCCTTGGAGAATGCACATCAGCTACTTCGATACAGGCTACCAAATCAGACATGTACAAGCTAAATAACAATGGGGCCAGCACACAGCCCTGGTGAATGCCCCTCTCGACAGGTATAGGGCCAGTCTGTTAGGTCCCATTGCCATACCTTACCCTGGCCTCATTATTTGAATACAATAGCATAATTAGACCCAATAGCCTAGACTCGATGCCCAGCTGCCTCAGCTTGTCCCACAGCCTAGATCTGGGGACCGAGTCAAAGGCCTTTGTCAAATCAACAAAGGCCAAGAAAAGCTTTCCCCTCCTAATTTTATGATACTTGAAGACTATATGCTGGAGAATGTAGCAGCAGTCGGTCGTTGATCGTCCTTTCCTAAAACCATACTGCTCCTGCGGAATCAGTTTCCTATTCTCTACCCACTTATTAAGATGGGATAGCAACATCCTAACATAGATCTTCCCTATAATAGAAATCAGGCTTATTGGCCTATAACAATCTGGATTGTGGATATCACCCTTCTTAAAAATGGGAACAATCTAACTTGTCACCCAACACTTAGGGATTTTCAACTTTTGGCTAACCCCCCCAAAAAGAATGGCTAATATGTGTGCCCACCAGCAGGGGGCTGCCTGAAGGATTTCAGAAGTGATGAGATCAGGGCCAGCGGCCTTGCGTGGTTTTAAGGCCATAACAATATCACAGATAGCATCATTTGAAAAATCCACAGGTTGCCATCCTGTGTCCTTGACAGGAGCCCCACTTGGTTCTCCTGCCTAGTCATCTAACCCTACCTGGTGGCTGGCATATAATTAACCAAAAAAGAGTTCCCAAGCAGGGCCAAGTATTACCTCTTGACTAAGGCGCTTCCTAGGCTTAATTATAAGGTTGAGGCTGGACCAAAACCGGCTTAAATTGCCAGTAGATAAATCCACTACTATCCTGGCCCAGATTGTGCTATAAAAATCACTCCTTTTCCGCTTCAATAGCTGGTTATACACACTCCTAGCCTTACGAAAAACTTCCCACACCTCTAAATCTTGGTCATTAATCCACCTCCTTTTGAGGGCAGCCACTCTGGCTTTCTCTTGTCTACGTTCTTGGTCGAACCACAAGAATGATTTGCGTGTGGGTCAACTGTGGCCCTGCACCTCCAAGGTTCTCTGGAACACTTCCAATATGCGAGAAAAGGCAGTAAACAAAGTGTCAGCTTCGTTCATCGTTCTCATAAAAATCAAATGGACACAAAGATTCTCTGAGCCACAAATATTATTTATTGCACTTAAGAGATCTGTTCCAGAGAACTTCCTTAATTTAGGCACTTTAGTCCCCTGTGGGATACTTCCTATCGCCTCCATCCCTGGGCATTTTACATGGGTAGCCAAGACTACATGGTCACTTTCCGGCCTATGGAACAATTCGACCTTACCAAATACCTCGCAAACGCTTGCTTCAACGAGGATAAGGTCTATTTTGCTACAACCCTGGGGGCCAACAAATGTATAGCCTTCATGGTCGTCATTTAATACGAACAAATCAAACTTCTGTATAAGATCCTCTAGCAGCAGCTCTGTACATTCTAGGGGGCCATTTCCCTTTGCTAGCTGCTCCAATGCACTTAGCGGCTGATCCCCCCCCCCCACTAACGTTTCCCAAATGCGCATTCCAATCACCTAATAAAATAAGGGAAGCAGAGGGAAATTCCTCCTGAACCTCCAATAATGCTAACTCCAAGGCTGACCAGACATCACTGCTGCAGTAATGTGAAGTAATGGGAGGGATGTAAATATTAAATAAGATATATTGGTCCATAGATCTAGTTCCCAAGCTCAATTTCCCAATCTGGATTTCAGGCCTGCTACTTCCAGTATGGGAGAAAAGACCTGCCTTGGAGCTACATACATATACGGCAAGACCCCCTGATATACGGTCTTTGGTGCCCTTTTTCTGTCCCCCATGTAGGAAGGTCTCAAATCCATCCAGGGTAAACTCAGCATCGTACCTCACCCAAGTTTCCTGAAAACAGACCACCTCATACCCAGTTAAAAAAATCCAACCACTCCTGATCCTTTACCACAGACTTAATGCCTGATATATTCCATGAGGCGAGATAAAGAGTGTCCTGAGGGAATGGGAGGGCTGCATTGGCCCTATGTCATACGAGTGGCTGGGTCTCCTCAATATGGTACAATGACTGGTCCAGCACTACAACATTACTATTGACCCCTGCAATTAAACCTTGAGGCTGTCCTTTACTTTGCCCAATCTCTCCCACATTAGATAGGGGGTACACAGAAGTGCCCAACACCATAGAAGGACTTGGGACATCCATGGAACTCCCATTTTCCTCCTCTCCCAGATAACGTACTGCTGTTAAATCAATCGGCCTCGCCTGCATACTGTGGCCTATTATCGTTAACAGGGGGGGATACATACTCAATGTCCTCCCCTAGGGAGTAGTTCTTTAGGTGTCCTAACGTTGACATAAAAGCGTCCTGATCTATGACTGACAATTCTTTAAATAAATCCCCTATCTGCACCGAATTATCCATAGGTGCTATCCCAACTAAAAAGGATCCCACTTTACTCAAAATCCTGTCTAACAATGTTGCATTATTTACCTTAATTCTGCTAATAGAAGGTTGGCCAGGATCCATCTGAGTTAATTCAGGGATCATCAGCTGTACCCCGCTGGCCTCCAGTTGAATCATCACCTGCACCCCCCCTCCCCCCCGATTGGTCACTAACTGCTGATCTGATTGAATGAGAAGATTCTGTCCCAGATCCATCAAATCTGGGATCGTTACATCATACCCTAACTGCTCCTCCCTTCATTCAGACCTTACAGCTTTCCCCATCTCCTGCCCACTCGACACTACCTGTCTCTGATCTCGGGGTCCAAGAGCTACTGCATTTGGAGATGATAATAAACACCCTGAAACAAGCTGGGTAGACGTAGTTTCTCTCCTTATATATAACAGCACCCTATCTATCGATATACCTCTAATCAATAGATGTTTCCTAGCCTTAAAAAGCCTGCGTACCCATGTGCTATCAACAAAGGAAATACGTAATTGATAATTAAAACCCTGACGAGCCATATAATGGATATTAGCAATCTGTGAAGACATAAATGAATTTCCCAAAAAGTATAACAAATGATTAGCCGTCTCCTGACCAGTCTTCCATGAGTGATCCATAGGGATCCGACCTAATAAATAAATACACCTCGTTCTGTTTGATTTCCATCGCTCTCCATATGGGTGGGCACCGGGATCCATAAAATGTCCTCCTATCCAATTTCTTTGCAAATGGCTCAATGGGTTTCTGGGTATCGACCTCATCCACTTGAACCAAAAGCCTCCCCATAAGATGACTTGTAATATCTACCACCTGCTTCTGAACTTCAGCCACCGATTTGGCTAAGTCAGTAATGCCCATAAAAAGGGCCTCAACTGTCCGGGCCACCAGTCCAGTTTGCTGCAACAAATAGTTCCTGGTCGCTGAATTCTGGGTTACTTCTCCTACATGCAGGTGCCTGGAGAAGGCTGCAGCTTAGGAGAGACTAAGTCAGGACAAGCTGGCTCCCACCTCTCCTCTAAGTCCTCAAGGCAAGCACATTGATTCGGGGAGGAAGGAATCCCGCTCACCTCATTCCCCGTTGATTTCCTAATAACTTTGGCTGGTAAAGCCTCCTCAGAGGAGGCAGGCAAGGTGTCCCGACCTCTCTTCCTCTCCATCCCGGGATTCACAGCAGTTGCACTACCCTGCCAAGAGACTAGGCTCCTGCGTGCAACCCTTTGGCGCGCAACCTAGGAGCGCGCCTCTGACGTGGCCATAGGCTAACTGTCCATTTTGTTCCTTGCAGGTCTCAGTCTCTGCCCCTGGCTCTGCTCCCAGGTACAAGCAATAGGTGAGTATGTAGGCTTGGCGATTCCAGCTCCCCGCTCCTCTCTGCCGAAGGCTAACTGTCCGTTTTGTTCCTTGCAGGTCTCAGTGTCCGCCCCCGACTCTTTATGTATTTTATTGTTGTTTTAGTGGTGTGAGCTTCCCACCACTAAAGAAATTTCCCAGCCCTCACTTAATCCCCATCTCTCACCTGGAGGGGGGTCCCCTCATATCTTCTCCATCTAGTCTTCCCTCCAAACCCATTTCTTCCCCCCTCTTGAAGAGGGGCTGTAATTGTCCCAACATTCATTTATTTTATTTCCCCAGACAATATAAGTAAATAAACTCAGAATATTAGCATAATCTTGTAAAACTTCCAACCTATCAATAACAGTTGGGCAATCCTGTTCCCATAAAAAAGTAATATCCTCAAACCCACTATTTGCCACTTAATGGTCACCTAGCAGCTGGTGCCCTTTGGCACCATCCTTCAGTAGTCGCTGCAGGCAGTCATTTTCTGGGCTGAAGGCAGTTGTAATGGATGGAGAGGGAAGGACTGCCCAGATGACAACAGCAGTATTAGTTAAATTGGTACAAAACAAGAATATTGCCCCTGAAGCTTATGATGTTATTCCATATTCACACTGTTAGGATTAGAACTAGAGGAAAACCGGCCACAGTTGGATGCTGGGAGTTTGGACAAGGCAGCATCATAGGGTAATTTCAGATGTTATGATACCATGGTCAACCACAGTGAACCCCCTGTGGTGGTCGTGGTACCGTAACATCTGTAGTGCATTCGTCAGATGTTCACCACCGTGAACACCCAGCGGGAAACACATTGACCACGGTTCTGGACCTCTGGCCACCTGGAGGTCCAGAACCGTGGTTAGCTGGACCACGGTCCAGATTCAGCAGAAAGTAACATCTGTTACCTCTGCCAATCCCAGACCATGGCCCAGACCCTGTTATGGGATTGGGTGCAGTGGCTGGATTGGCTGCTGTGCCTGCCCATCTCCAGGAGGGCGGGCGGCCTGGGGAGTGCAGGGGGGGGGGACTGTGCGGTCGAACGTGGCAATGTGCAGCCCCGCCCCCCCAATCTCCTGTAGGAATCATTGGCCCATCTAAAGGATGGCCAGACTAATTCCTGACCAGGATTCAAAACGGATCCTGGTGGGTGGTTGGATGTGCCTGGCGCACGTCTGAAATTACCCTTAGTGCAGGTATGCAGAGAGCAGATGAGATGAAGGAAGGGTCAGCTGCAGTGCATATTAGGGATGGGACACCAGGGAGAATACTGGATTTTCGGTATTGGATCTCCCCGGTATCGGATTTAGTGGTATTGGCATACTAGATTTTTAATATTGGCCACTTTACCGGTTTTTTTACATTGTGGCCATTTACTTCAATGGCCACGATGTAAACAAACTCGTAAAGCGGCCAATGTTAAAAATCTGGTATGCTAATACCGGTGATTATCGGATTAATCTGATATACCTGATTATCGGGTGTATCGGCTTTATCTGATACCAATATTCCCACCCCTAGTGCATATCTGTAGTGGGGCCCTGGATTTTCAACACACTATTACATTTCAAAGAAGGGAGTTTCCAGAGCAGGACAGCAAGTTCTGATTGATATGCGATTCAAGGACCATCAAGACATCCGCCACCCTGATATAAAGCAGAAACCAAATGGTCTAAGAGATAAGAAAGCAGATGGGGATGACCTCTTATCCTTGGCATATTAGTGATGGCATAACCTCAAGCATAATAAACAATATGCCCAAACAAAGGGGTGTACTGGAAAACAGCATACCTCAGCACACTGACCAAATGGGTCCTGAAATGTATAAAAGAGGCCCTCTTCCAACAGAACTTTGGCACAAGGCTTGAGGCCACTAGTTCTGCAGTGAATCATCATGGCTTGTGTCCCTTCCTGATCTTACACACAGAGACACATATCCCCACTCTCTAGCAGTTCCTCAGGGCCACCCCTCTGGGCCCTGCTATCCGTCTTCTTCAGAACCAGACCCCATCTCTGACTGTGGCCACCGGACACGTAAGAAGAGACATAAGAACATAAGATCATAAGAAGTGCCATACTGGGTCAGATCAATGGTCCATCTAGCCCAGTATCCTGTCTCCGACAGTGCCCAATCACAGTGACTTGGGAGAAGCACCCAACAGGTCACAAGTCCAACTATTATCAAGTCCAACTATTAATGCTGTATCCAATAAAATAGAGTTGTACCTATACAATTGGTGTGGTTCTTGGGCGAACAGTGATCCTAATAAAATCCAACAACACAATGCAAATGAGATGATATTTTTGGTCTGAGTTTCCTTTATTGTGCTCCATAACATACTTAGCAAAACTCACAGCTTTTCAAAGGGTCAACTCAGCACATCTTTGCAAATAAGCTTCAGTACAAAGTCATTTCATTGCAAACAGAATACATTTGCACAATAATCCCATAATCAAGTTAATTCTTTCCAAACATAGGATGAGCCAGTTAACTTTTTGGCAAACAAAAACAATTTGGCTTTTGAAGACCTTGCATAAGCAATGCAAACGGATCTTTTAATATTTATGTGAGACTTATGTTGTAAAATTGTAGCTAGGCATGTAGACAGAAAAACATTTGCTGCAGTAAATAGGGATCATGATTGGCGTACAAATTTAGAAGGTCGGAATAATTTCCCTAATCAAAGCTATTCAGCATTATTTTTGACTAGTGTAGGTCTAAATATTCACAGCTAATATCACTATCTTGAGTTTCTTTCTATCATGCCCATGAAAGTAGAGACAAGGACAATATTTGTGAGAAGGTGATGGTGGGGCCGATCCCATGCCCCACGACTCATGTGTGCAGTTGTGCATGTACGCAGCCACACACAAACCATGTGGCCCTCCTTTTCAGGCACATTGTGCTACATGGAAAATGCACGCATGCACATACTCGGGCTCCACGGGGCATGGGATTGGCCCCACTGTGTTGGTGAGAGAAAAGAGTTAAGAGGATACCAAAATACTTGGGATGTGACTCCGGGTGGAATTTCTGTTTCAGTTCTTCATGATTTTCAGATCTAATTTCAGTATGGGTTGTTTCAGGGTTTTCTTGTTCCATTGAGTTCCCCACCCCCATTTTTTACTTATTGATTTCTCCCTTTGAAGTCAATGAGAACAAACAGTGGGGGGAGAAGGGGGAATCAATGCAACTCCCCCAAAACGCTGGAACCAAAAAAGAACTGCAATTTCTCTTTATGGTTTTCAATCCATAACAGCCATTTTTGGGTCGTTTTATTTCTATCCGAAACTGAAATTCCCACCCCTACTAATTACCAAAGAAGTTAGGATGATACCTTGGCTGGTTGAACCAACTTCTGTTGGTGAGTGTGTGAAAGGCTTTGATCTATACAGAACTCTTCTTCAGGCAAGAATGTGTAGAAAAAGTTAGGTTGCCATGTTGGTCCCAAATATAGGTAACAGAGACAAAGTAGTACAGTGCTATGTTTTATTGGACCAGCTATAGTTGGTGGAGGCATGCAAGCTTTCGGAAGGGTCCTTCACCAGGCAAGTTAGGAGTCAGAGCTGGAGACTGAGCAAAACAGCGAGGTATTTACAGTGTTTGGAAACAATGGCTTGGGATCAGCCCCGCCTGGCTCCACCAGCCAGCCGAACATGAAACAGAAAAGTTTTGTGTGTGCACACAATCTAAGAAAGACAAGATACGGGAAACAAAAGAAAGGGGGACATAGGGAGAGACAGTTCTCCTGGATTATGAACTGTATTAGTTTTGTGATCCTACAAGTGTTGATTGGTCAACTGGAGAGTCTATACTGAAATAACCATTAAGGCTCACACTCTCAAGTTTATTCCTGGGCCCCATTTTACATCAGTGTTTCTTACACCCACATTGTCATTTCAAGTTGATCCATGGGCCCCATGTATTGGAGACCCCACTGGGTCCTGTACACTTGCCCTAATCCAACCTTAAACATAGTTTTATCTTACTCTGCATCCTCACACATACTACAACTTCACTTATGTTCCCTGAACACTATCAAAGTGCTACACAATCAGAATATCTGAATTTCATTCTACATGCACTATGTTCCAAACTTTGAGGAGAGGCATAGAGCCTGTGGAGCAGAGTGAACAAATGGGAGTTAGGACACCACTTTATAGAGATAAAAATTCACTTCACCCAGCTGAGGGGCAGAGCAGTATAGGGGGGATGACTCAGGACTACTGGCAGGGTAGGTTATTTCAAGCTTTTTGATAGTTTTTTTTAAGTTATTCCACGTAGCAATAATCAGAAAATATCATCTTTATCTGACTTTGAATTCCATTGAAACCACAAGAGGATTTCCTTGCTGGAAAGCCAAAGAAAGAGTAAATTTGCGTTGAAAAGAGGCAACACATCATTGTCAAAAGAGACAAGATAAAACAGTTGTTACATAGGGTGGTTTCAGATTTCAGTCATTTCAGACAAATACACCCGAAGAACCTGTGGAAGTGGTGGGTTTCCCTGGAGTTACTGTGATATTCCAATGCTTATACTACATGGTAACCCCATGGAAAAGCATCCTGAAAAATATTTGTGACCACATTTCCATAGGTTAACAAAGGGCTTCTAACATTGTACCAGAGTTCAGAGAAACCTCCATGGCTTTTATACCCTCTAAAACATTGGGTGCACCCAGACGAAACAGGGAGGTGAGGCTACCACACGTTGGCTAACCTTACCCATCCTTGGGCAGCCAGACCACTCAATGCAGTGTATTGTGTGGCCAATGGCAGCCAGATGTTCTCCCCACCCTGGGACAGGGCGAACCGCTACCTGCTACATGACATATCCCCAGAAAAATTCCGAGGACGCATTGTGGAGCAGTCATACCCAAACTGGAGTATGGCTGTCCAAGGTGGGGAATTGCTTTAAGGAAGTGGGCTTAAATTGTCTAGTCACATCATTCAGTATTTATTTCATTTGTTTATTTATTTATATGTACATTTTTACTCTGCCCCTCTCGCTACAAATGACTCGGGGTGGCTCACAAAATTCATAATTAAAACACAATATAAATATTAAAATATAAAACCTATTAAACTGTGCAGAAAAGAAAGACCCCAGTTTTGCCCTGACATACCCATCCTGCCTTCCCCTCCTCCCCCACCAAATGCCTGGTGGAAAAGCCAGGTCTTACAATTTTGTCGGAAGGCAAGAAGATTTGGGCTGAGGCAAACCTCCACCGGAAGGGAGTTCCAACGCAACGGTGCAGCTGCCAAGAATACCCTCCTGTCTGTCCGAACCCATCGGTAATGCAAGACTTCCAGGAGAGCACCCCCGGATGACTGCAGGGTCACACCAGGGTCCCAGGGGGTGTGGAAATCACTCAGATAAGTGGAACTTAGACCGCAAAGGGCTTTAAAGGTCGATACCAGCACCTTGAATTGGGCCCGGAAGACAATAGGCAGCCAGTGCAGTGCTCGGAGCACAGGTATTATGTACTCCTTATGGCCTGTCCCAGTAAGGAGACGGGACTCCGCATTCTGCCCTAGCTGCAGTTTCAAAGCTGTCATCATGGGCAGCCCTATGTAGAGTGAATTCCAATACTTATCTAGCCAAGAATCCATAAATTGTGAATTACACATATTTGTAATACATTTTTGTGTGAATTATGGACAAACTATGAATAATGCACTGAATAAATTTGTTAACAAATTTAAATAATAAATCGAAGAACTATTTGCAACCAGGGAAAAAAGGGCAAAATTAATCAATTTTTTTGTTGAGAATTAGCTGTTCAGACCCAGGCAGGATATATAATAAAGATTGATAAATATTGGCAGCTAGCAGAACATTTAGATATAGTTCTGTGGAAAGTTACTATGAAGCTAAGTTAATAAGATTTCTTGATAGGAGCCTTTAATTAAAAAAGCCTTAATCTCTTCAGAAAGCTTTTACTGAACGAAAAAAAAAATCACTTTCATAGTCAAATTGCAGCTTTCACAGTCTATGTAGGTTGAGTAATGAAAAAGAATTCAAAATTGAGCTTCATTTCTTCTCTTGACTTGAGAAACTTCTCTGGTAGGAAAGGTTAACTCTGGGATAGAAATAAATTTTCAGAGCTATATATAAATTAAATGAACTGATATGAATTGCAGCATCATTTTTCACTTCAAATCCTGAAGGTGGATTAATGATACATGAACTTTATCATTTCCTGTGTTTCTTGAATTTTCCACCAAGGGATATAAATAAAGATAGGACAATTCAATCAAAAGGGCTGTACCTAAAACTTAATTTAAATGCTTTTTGCCACAGATTTGATTGGCATCTTACACATATTATGTGAGGGGTGGGGGGGGGGGAGACCTGTGGAACAGGGCAAAGTCCCTATGAGCCACCTGGCCTTTAAGAGAAAATAGTACTAGCATGAGATGGCACTGGTGACTGGCCGCAGGCGCGGCTTAGAAGGGACAGCACCTAATGGAAGCAGCTGGGCTAGAGGATGGCAAATCAGCCCAAGCAAATGTAAAACTGAGCTAAACTCGGCGTGAGGGATGTGGTGAAGGAAGCAAGGAGCAGCTAATGGAGAGCTCTGCCTACAGGATTTAAGCCAGAGGACAAAGGCCTGCCTAAAAGGGACTTTGGGGAAGCCAGAGGCTTGTTGCCTGGCTTAGGGACTGGGAGAGCCAGAGGAGTTGTTGCCTGGCTGGAGAACTTGGTATCAGTGTATGCGAGAAGTCATACTTGCAGGACCAGTGCAAAGACTTTTGTTGCCCTAGGCAAACCCCTGCACATACGCCCCTTGTGTAACCTGTGCACATATTGTGCACCTCACATGCAACCCAGACATTCTGGCTTGAATTAGTTCCAGGGCTCCATCCTCGCCCCTCTTCCAGACTGTGACACACTGCTGTTTTCTGAAAGACCTCAGCCACATCTGGATGCAGAAGTTCCGGTCTCAGCCCAGGGCCACAGTTATAATAGGGATAGGAGGTGCATGAACCTAAGTTCCCATGCAGCATCGCCCCTGTCGCCATTACGAGATGCCGCAGGCACATCATTCATTTTCATTTTAGTTTTCATTTACCAAAACCCCTTCGTGTTCAGGGGTTTTCGTAAACCGCCCATTTGTTTTCAGTCTATTTATTAAAAATGATAAAAATAATAGTATTTTATTTATTTATTTATTTTACTGTGCATGCACCAAAAATGGCCTCTGGGCCTGTTCTGAGCATATGCAGCCTTTTTCTAAAATGGAACCGACACTGCTGGCATCATTTTGGAAAAAAGCGTGCATGCGTAGAACAGCTCCTAAGGCCATTTTACACATGCACAGTGATTTTTAAATTTTATTTATTTTCTGTTTTAAAATTATTTTTAATAAAACAAAAACAAACAAAAAAATACAAAACCAATGAAATCAAGCAAATGCTGTTTGCTTATTCATTCACTTGTAAAATGGGGCTCCATTCATTTTCAGAACTAAATTAAAATGATATGAATTTCACACCCCTGATCTCCATCCTTCTCCCCTCCACCCCCCGGCTGAGGATACCAAGTGAGTGTGAATGAGGGTGGAGGCACAAGAATGTTAATGGGTGGTGTGGGGTTAGCAGCCGGAAGGACCACTCCTGTCCAGCTCTCCGCATCTTGATGTGACCTGCTCTGGTTACCAATCCCATCCCTCTTACCATCACCTCAGCAATCTGTACCCCTATGAACCTCATTACCCTCCAACTCCCTATTATACTTGTATATGGTGGGCTGAGCTAGTGAATAAAAGAATATATGGTGCTACTTCCCAAGACTAAGGCCCTTTTTACATGAGATGCACCCATGCATGAACACCCAGATTTCTGACTGTTCATGGGTGGGTCAGTCTTGTGTAAAAGCCGCGGTGGGTGGGTGTGCATGCATGTGTGCTCCTGTTGAACACACATGCACAGCCACCTCCAGCCATCACCCACGCATGGACGAACCGGCAAAAACAGCGGTTGCTCCATGCGTGTAGATGGGAGGAGGGGATGGAGATGGGTGTGCGTCTGTCTACACCCTCCCCCCACTCACCGCATACGTCGTCCGCCACATCTATGCTCCCTTTCCAGAGCTTATTCTTTCAGTGCTTGAGGATAAGGACTGGATCCACAGGAGCTGGAAAGGAGACTAGTAAAAAAGCAGCTGTGGACCCGAGCTTCCCTACCCTGGGTATACAGTATAACAATGTATGTGTTGCGGAGCACTAGGAAGCCATCTTGTGATTCCTGTGATAAAATGTGTCTTCCTGTATCGCTTGTGTATTTATGGAGTCGTCATCATCAATCATCATCAATCAATCATCATCATCATCGTCATCATCATCGGCATCGGCATCATCATCATCAACCTTTTGATGGGGGAAAACTGCTAACAATTAACCTTCTAGCTTTTAAATAGGAAGTTAAGTTGCTAAAATAGGAACCTCAAGTGCTACGATGAAGAGGACGAAGAAATGTCTTTAATAGAAAAGGGATCCACTTAAAAAATCAGTTTGTCTCTGTTATGTTGTCTGAAGAAAATGAATAAAATGATCTTGTGTGGTTGTGTTTTCACTATTAGCATGGATATATTTCACTGATGATAGTGGTCTGATCCCACCACCTTTACAATAAGTAGTATCTTACTCTACAAGTAGAGCACTTTAGACTACTACCCTGAGCCTGCATGAGCAATTCCTGCCTGGGAATACTCAAGAAGTAAGCTGCTCCTCTGTGCTAGTAAGAGTACCTTTCATTTTTTATCAATCATAGTAGGGTTGAAACTAACAGCTAAATTGCTGCTTGCAAGAAATTTTGTGATACTGGAAACTGGGATCGATTTCATCATATCAGAAACTGGGATCGATTTCCTGACTGTTTCCCAATACCAATGTGATTGCTTGATTCATGCAATATCATGCGAAACTGTCATGATTTACCGACTTTCTGCTTACCATTGCCATGTACAGTTCATTTACTGCTTACTACACTGCTGAAGGTACTGTTTTACTTCTGGGTTTGTTGTTTTTGCATTTCCTGGACCATGGTTCAGCATGGCAGGCTGAAAGACCCATCACGTCTGAAATTAGCCTTTGTCTCCATTTAGAAACTTATATCACACTCTAGGCATTTGCTCATGTGTTTGGTTTGTTTCTGACCCTGCTGTGTATCTTACTTTGTATATGTTTATTTCTGCATATTTTCTGTATTAAATTGCTGGCCTAGTACTTTATAGGGATGGGCGAATGCGGTTCGGAAGTTCGGAGTTCGGACCGAACTCGAATAGTTCGGTCAACCGAACCGAACGGTCGAACCGAACTCGAATTCGAACGTTCGGAGTTCGAACCAAACTCAAACAGTTTGGTCAACCGAACCGAATGGTCGAACCGAACTCGAATTCGAACGTTC
>QEPC01007499.1:311853-324522 GCA_003113815.1 Sphenodon punctatus | reverse complement strand
ATACGAGAGTGAGTCCCGTGAACCCTGCCTGTGAACCCGGGACCCCCTCCCCTGTGGCCCTGGCACATTCCTCACGTACCCCCCTCATCCTTACCTGGTCGAGTGTAAGTCGAGAGCCTGCGAACCCCTCCTTACCCCCCAGCTCTGCGCCCTATGATGATAGGGGTCGATGTTCAGAGTGCGTAAGCACACGAACAGACCCAAATACTATCCTGACGGGCTTCCTTTCTACCGCACCTCGTAAGCAGAGCCTCCCCGTGTGCACGTGGCGTGAGTGGGTGGCGCTTCTCCCTTCTAGACCCCCTCCCACTGACATCTCCTCCCCCTCCCAGCACGTTCCCCAGACCTGGAAGTACGGCGCTCTCACTGACACCACTAGGTATTTCAGCCAGTGCTGCACAGAGTGATAGAGAAGGGAAAAAAAATAATGCATCAGGAGTTTGGGGGATAAGTACAGTGGGTAGCGGGGGAGGGGGGTCAACGCCCCAGATGCCCTAGGGGGCACACCACAACTGGAGCCAATCACGGTGCAAATAGTCTCCCCCCAGTGCCTCTTATCTCTACTCCAGTGCCTCCAATAAGAATTGTTGTTCTATGGTGTCCCTTCACTCTGACCAATCTGCAACTGAACTGCAGATCAGTAAAGGAATCAGAGTAAAAGCCAGTGAATGACAAGGAAGTACAAGGGAAAATGGAGTGCAAGAAATGCTGTACTGCATTGATATTACCTCTTGGGATTTGAAATGGATTGCAAAGCAGTAAAGTGATCCCATCCTGGTAAGTGGAAAGTTGGTAAATCAAAAAATAAAATGTTGGTCGAGACATTTATTGATATCATTATTATTATAAGCATTTTTTAGCCGCCCCCTCATGCCTACGGCATCTCGGGGCGGCTTACAACAACCAACAACGCAATAAAATTCCATAAAATCAATATTAAAAATACAGCTTCATCAATACATTAAAAAATATCATCCCATCCCCCCTCCAAAAACTACCCCCTCCCATCCCCCCCTCCGAAGGCCTGGGGGAACAGCCAAGTCTTGCAGGCTCAATGAAATGCCAGCAGACCTTGAGCCAGGTGGGCTTCCTCCGGGAGGGAGTTCCAGAGCCACGGCCCGGCCACCGAGAATGCCCTCTCCATTGTGGCCCCCCATCTCACACGGGGGACTTCCAAATAGGTGCCCCTAGTGGACCGAAGGGATCGCTTCGAGGCACGGAGGGCAAGGCGGTCCCCGAGATATGAGGGGCGCAGACCGGGCAGGGCTTTATAGATCAACACTAACACCTTGAATCTGGCTCGGTACGCTATAGGCAGCCAGTGCAGGGCACGGAGCACAGGTGTTATGTGCTCCCATCGCTAGGGATGGGCGAACGCAGTTCGGAAGTTTGGAGTCTGGACGGAACTCAACCAGTTCAGTCAACTGAACCGAACTTCCGAACCGAACTCGATTTTCAAACCAAACCAAACGGAACCAAATTTATGAACTCGGCTCTGTTCACCCATCCCCAAAATATAATTTTACATTTAGTTCAATGGGGTTTGAATTTCCGAACTTTGTTCAGAGGTTCGGAGTGCAGACTGAACTCGAATAGTTCGGTCGATTGAACCGAACTTTCGAACCGGACTGAATTTCCGAACCGAACCAAATTTCCAAACTCAGTTCTGTTCGTCCATCCCTACCCATCTCCCAGTCCCCGTAAGGAGACGGGCCGCTGCATTCTACTCCAGCTGCAGCCTCTGAACCAGAAACAAGGGGAGCCCCATGTAAAGCGCATTGCAGTAGTCTAGCCTCGAGGTGATGAAGGCATGGATGAGAGTGGCCAGGTCGGCCTAAAAATGTATGGATACAGCCTCCGTACCAGATACAGCTGGCGGAAGGTGGCCTTAGCCACCATCTCCACCTGCCGATCCAGACGGAAACCCGAGTCCAACACCACCACTCGACTCCGAACCTGCTGGGATACAGGAGGACAACCCCTACACACAAGGGGAGCCAGAACCTCCCCCGTCCTACCCACCACCATCACCTCCGTATTATTGGGATTTAGCGTCAGTCTGCTCTGCCACATCCATTCCGCCATGGCCTCCAAACATTGCGAAAGTAATGAAACAGCAGGACCTGGGTCAGTTAAAAACAAGAGGTACAGCTGAGTATCATCAGCATATTGGTGACATCGCACCCCGAACCCTCTCACGATCTCCCCCAGGGGCTGCATATACACATTAAATAATAGCGGAGACAAGATCGAACCCTGCGGAACAACACAGGATAAGGCCCGGGGGCTTGATGTTTCAGCCCCCAACACTACTCGCTGGCTTCTCCCCGAGAGGAATGAGTGGAACCACCCAAGGACAGTCCCATCCAGACCCCCCAGGTCTCGCAGTCATCTCAGCAGCAGCCCATGGTCCATGGTGTCAAACACGGCCGAGAGATCTAGCAGGATCAGAAATGTTGAACATCCTGCGTCCATCTCCCGGCAGAGATCGTCCACCAAAGCCACCAACGCCATCTCAGTACCATAACCAGGGTGGAACCTAGACTGAAAAGGGTCAAGGAAACAGATGCTATCCAAATGCGCCTGGAGCTGGAATGCCACTGCCCGTTCAATAACCTTCCCTAAAAAGGGAAGATTAGAGACGGGTCGGTAGCTGGCGAGTGCATCCACATCCAAAGTTGGCTTCTTCAGCAGGGGGCACACCACAGCCTCCTTGAGACTGGGTGACAGCCTCCCCTGCTGAAGGGACGTGTTCACTACACTCGCCAGCAACGTCCCCAAAGTCTCCCTGGAGGCTTTCACCAACCAGGACGGGCACTGATCTAATTCACAACTAGTGGCTCTAACAGACCCCAGGACATTAATCGCATCATCTGACATCACTTCCTGAAACTCATCCCAGAAAGATCGACCATAACCTCATACTCCTCACCCACTGCTTCCAATCAAAGTTACTCTGGATCTGAGCGATCTTGTCTGCAAAGTAGGTGGCAAACTTCTCACAGTGAGCCTGGGACAAGTCCCCATCCAGAAGGAGGGAGGCCGGACTGACCAGCCCCCGCACCACCCGGAACAGGTCCTCTGAACGCGACTTTGCAGACGCTATGAGGGCAGCAAAGAACTCCTTCTTTGCTGTCCTCACAGCCTCAACATAGGACCGCAAATGGGTCCTATGGAGAAGTTGGTCAGATTCAGAGCGAGTCCGACGCCAGCGTCTTTCTAGTCTCCTACCTACCTGTTTCATACATTACCGAGTACCAAGAGGTTCTTGATTCAACAGAGGCAATTGGGATTGGGGATTTCAACAAGAGTTTCAATTTTGATGAAATCCCATTTTAGCCCTAAATCCCATTGGAGAAATCCCATTTGCTGTGTTTTCCTAGCTAATCCTGGTTGATCCAGAATTATGAAGGAAATTATTTTATTACTTATTTCTTGAACTAACCATTGTAAATGTTCTCCTCTGATTAAGCTAATGACAACTGGTGTTTGTACTACTGGTATTACTATTTTTTAAATATGGAGAGCGATCTCCTTTAATTTTAATTTTTTTTATTATTAAAATTTGTTATTGCAAATTTGCTGAAACAATAAACACTACATTACATTTTAGCCCTATTCATTAGGTTTTTTGTAGGTAGTCTTTAGCTGCAGACCTCAAGCCACTTAACTGCAGAGTACTGCTATAAATGTTGAAGGGACTACTCCCGAGAAAGTGATTGCAGGTATGTGACCTTAGTAACATTTCCCCTTCATACAGTGTCCTTCTGTATTTTTAACAAAACCCGAATGAATGATTTGAGGATCAATAAGGACTCTATCCTGTTTGACAAACTACATCATTAAAAACAGTCTGTCAGGTAGACAGCCCACAGTAATAGGTGCACTTTCTAGATATATTTTCATGGCAATTTCATTGCCTTTCTTCACATTTTGATACCTGATATCGATTGGACTGTGTTTAAAGTATATAAAAGAATGCAACATGTGCACGGCACCAAAATGGAAAATACATATTTAATTCTATTTCAGATCTATAGTTTTTCACATGTAAAATGTATATAAATAGTACGGTGATGTATTTTGGTCTGATCGTCTCAAAATCCTCATCGAGAATGGGCTCCTCAATGAGATTTTCTTGTCTCAATAATATTGGAAGAATCGGGCGTTCTCACAAAATTCTTGTGGCTTTTTCAAGAATGTCAAAATATCAACAACAACAAAAAAGAGGTCTGTGCTTGTGCAAAAATGGCCACCCGGGCCGTTCTGCGCATACGCAGCCATTTTGCGTATGCAAAGACCAGGTTTGTGGGTATTTTTGAGATTCTCGAGAATCCCCACGAGATTCTCGCAGGAATCTCATGAGAATGGATTTCATTTTCATTTCTATCTACACTCCTGTGGTTAGCAGTAGTGTTCTGATTATATATTGCTTATCTGTGAATTTTATTTACCAATAGGCCTGACATGACAAATCACCGTGAATACGGGTCATTCACCTTCATCCGTGTGACATGGAAACTTACCGGCTTTCTGCTGTTTTTGCCATTTCTTGTCCCCCCCCCCTTCTTGAATTAAGTAGCCATCCTATGAAAATGCTACCCCAAATTAGAAAAATGAATGTAACAGTGACAAAATGCACATACCACACAGGTGTATGCAACGTTTTATGAAAGAAATGATGAATTTACTGCATGTTGGATATTGTGGAGTCAGGATCAGGGCTGGGAGTAGTAGACAAGATAGGAAGACGAAAAACAGGAAAAGGCTAGAGGAGATGCAGGCCTGGGGTACCAGAGTAGGACTGAAAGAGAAATGCTACACCCAGCTTTCTGCTTTCGTTTTCATATGAGTCGGGCTTATATTAGGCTGGCAGTGAACCAGGAAGCTGGTAGGCATTGCAGGGGCTGGGACGAACTGGAGGGGGCATGTCACTACAGCTGAGGACAGAGAGCAGGGCCAGTACTGGTCTAAAAGTCAGGCTGCTTGCTGTAGTGGTGCTGTAGAGCCAGGTGCTGCAGTGTTCTATAAACTCCATGGCTGTGGGTTCAAGAACTAGCACCTGACACTCGATATGTTCAGTCATTCAGTTTATTTGTGGGTTTAAAGAGCCTGGATTTTGTCACACAGATTTGAAAATTCTTGTCATCATGGTGAAAGACAGATCCCCAAAGTGGTATACTGGTGCCATTCTAATTTACTTCCAAGGAACTTACACCAGTGTGGTGCTCTGAGGATCAGAGAGAGCCTCAGAATTAAATGCTTATGTCACTTAATCCAGAATAATCTCATTGAAGACAATGGTCGCTTTCCCATTTTACATACTTGTGCGGTTATTTCAATCTTCCACATGTTCTGCGCACATTGGAATTGCCTCCCCCGTGTGTTACAAGTGAGGCATGCTTGGTTTATTACTGGATCCCCAAATCTATGCACCTAATTGTCCATGTGGGAACGGAGAAATCCACCTGAATTGGCAGATCAGTCTTCCAGCAGTCATTTTCTACCTGTATAGCAGAAGAAGGGGGATATCAGGGGTTGCTGGAATCCAGCCCGGGCTATTGGAGTGTGCATTTCATTTTTGTAATTATAATAATTAAAATGAAATTGGCCGTTTCATTATTGTAATTATAATTACAAAAACAAATTTAATAATGCCAAAATAATGACAAAATTTCAGAATTCATAATTATTTGTTTTCTCTGGCTGTCGCCAAAAAAAAAACGTGGCCACAGTTCTTAGGCTGTAACTTTTTTTGTGTATTATTTTAATGATATTTGGACAGAATGTCATTCATGGGAACAAGCCTCCTAAATTTCAGACGGATGGTTTTAATGCATTTATGACTGGAACTTCCTTTCTGCCATGTCAATTAAGATACAATTTGGTTATAAGATACCCCTAACATAAGGGATCATTTGCAAAAAAAAATCAGAATTATTAGATAACAGATTCAGATTCTATAAGCAATTCATAATGTGTGCTTTGCATACACATTTCCAGCTGCAGAACTTTTGGTGTCTATCCAACATGGATGAAGGTTGGACTCATTGTACCTCTGATGCAAAGGAACATCCCTGCCAAATTTCAGAAAGATTGGACAAAAGGACCCAATTTTATAAGCAATTAAAAGTTTCAATTCATGTTCTGATATTTTGTTGAGACCGAATGGTCAAAACAATAAACTTTTGATTGATTGAAGCAATTCAAGGTTTGTGATTTTAAGAGAAGTCATGCATATACAAGTCCTGAAAATTTTGGGGCAAAAATGAAAATTTCAGGACATACATGGAACTTCAGGCAGAAAGGCAGAGGGAAGGGGGAAGCATACCAGGAAGCATGACGAATTATTAGATAAGCATGACACATTATTAGAAGGGAGAAGCATACCCCAATTATTGTGGGGTAAATTGTACCACTGGGGCCTAGATTTCCCCCCTACTTAAGAATTATAAATATCTGGGTGCCCACCACTCTGCCAGTACGTCATAGAATTTCTATCTGTGCACCCTTTAACCAATGGTACCTCAATCGGCTGGGGCCATCAAGAAATTTTACCATTCAGTAGCAGGGAGATCAATTTCCGCTCCACTAAAGGTCTATGATGCTACAATCAGTGCCCAGTTATTATACAGGGCAGAGGTGTGGGGCTATGTGGCAGGGCAGGAAATGGATATTCCACTAAACAAGTTTTTGCGCTCTCTGTTAGATGTGCCACCATCTGTCCCCATGCCTTTCCTGAGATTGGAAACAGGTGTGGATGCAATTACTACAAAAATTACTATTAGGGTGATAGCTTTCTGTTTCAAAATTTTCCTACTCCCCAAGGAGATTTCCCAAAATGTGTCTCCTAGAAGACAATTTTCTCTCTACGACCTGTCAATTTCCTTGGTTGTGGTATGTGTCCAATACCATTCGAGTGTTGGGTTTTGGATATTATATAAATGGTAATGAAAGATTCTTCTCCCAGTTTGACAATTTACTACTTTATGGTAGAATTCGTGGTGCGGCACAGTGCACTGCTCACATGTAGCTTCCTTATATATTTCCTGGAAAAGTCAGGAAGGCTTTGAGAAATACCTGGCCTTGGATCTGAAACCTAAAGTAAAAGCTTCATTAACCAGGCTGAGATTAGAACAAACTCAGATGGCGATGACTGAGGGCCATAGACTGGGTACCATATCCCAAGATCAGAGAGGGTTTGTCCCTATTGTACGTGGGTGATATGGTTCACTATGTCCTCGAAAGTTCACTATATAGTGCTCTTAGAAATAAGTACCTATTTCCATTGCCGCTCTTCCTTAGGGCTTTTTCGCAATGGGAAAAACTAAAATGGATCATGCAGCAAGAACAAGAGGCATTTAGCTACATTTGCCTTTAAGGCAGAGGACTGTAGAAAATGTTTTATGTTGCTTAAAACACTGAAACCTTTGTAATTTTACTTTGTTCAGATTTGTATTGTATTGTTATTTGTGCTTCTCGGATCATGTTGTTTGCTAGTATCCAATAATAAAGAACTGAATTTAATTGACAAACATAAGAGAATCTCTGGTATAGGCTCATTCTCTGTTGATGCTTCCCAGGCTTCCAACTTGCCAGTACCCAATCACTGCAATCAGGGAGGCTTGGAGGTGGGCACTGGGGAGCAAATATAAGCTTCTGCCAGGTTGCACAGCCCCCACCATGGCTAGATATTGTGTGGCTCTTAGGCTGGCTCGTACTTTAATATTCATCCTCACTGCAAGTGCTCAAAAAAGCAGAACTCTGCACCTACTCTCTCCCATGTATGCCCCCACAGACTTTGGGGTGCCAATGACTGAAGTCTGTGCCAGTGCCAGTGCCAGTGCCTCTGGCACCTGATCCTCCTGTGCTCTGTCCACCTCCTCCTGTCTTCTTCACTCTCTGCACAAATAGTCCAAAAAGCAGATGTCTGCATCTAGTAAAACCTCCAAAATTTAAACAGAAGCAACACCTGCAAGTGATTTAAAGAAATTTACAAATTCTGTTAAAATTATGAAATTGATATTGCTTATAACATTTTGACCTTTTATCCACTTCCCTTGAGTGAGGGGAACAACCTGCTTAAATTTCATACAATTTGTATGGAAAACAAAGATGCTACACCTGGAAATGTGTGTAGAAACCATGAAATTAGTAAATTGCTAATGAAATCAGTACCCTTTATCCAATCTTCCTGAAAGTTGGCAGGGATTGTCCCTTTCAAGATGGGTACAATGAGTACAAATGTAACCCAAATTGTATGGAAAACAAAGATGTTACAGCTACAAATGTGTGTGTAAACTACAAAATTTCAAGTGCTTGCTGAGTCGGAAACCTTTATCCAATCTTTATGAAATGTGGTAGGGATCATCCCCTGGATGAGGGATACAATCAGTCCAAATGTCAAGCATATCTGATAAAACATGAAGACATTACAGCTAGAAATCAGTATTCCCATAGAAATCAAGGTAAAAAAATGAAATTCAAAAACAAAAATGAAGTTATATAATAACAAAATAAAGAATTCCAAGAGTATTTTCAGATGTGAAAGGTCCAAAGGCCTTAAACTCTGAATCCCAGAATGGGATCCATCTCGGATCCCAGTCTGTGATGAGGCCATCCGTCCATCACTCTATGGGAGCTGGGAGGGGGTGGGCCAAGCGGCGTGACTTGTGGCTGCTTGGCCCCACTCCCCTGTGCTCCCACAGCCCCCTGTCCTCGGGGAGATGGGTGGGCACAGTAGCCAATGAGGCTGCTGCACCCAATCCCGCACTATGGTCGAGGCCACGATCCAGGATGGGCCAAAGTATCAAACATTACATTTGGCCCATCCCAGATCGTGGTCAATCTAACCATGGTTCTGTCTCTCAGGTCGGCCTGAGACCCAGAACTGTGGTCAATTTGATCCTGGCTGGGTGTTCGCTGTAGCGAACATCTGGCCGGGAGCAAACAGACGTTCCCGAGATTGCTGCCACCACACTGGATCCACTGTGATTTAGTGTGGTGAGCAGCAATCTCATAACATCTATAAATACCTCAAAATGAATAATTATGAAGTAATTATGAAATTATAAATTCAGTAATGAGTCCTTGTTGCACGCGCCTAGTGGGCTGCTGCCGTAGGCTTCTCCTTGCTCTGCTGCCACATGCCTCAGCAGCTCTCCAGCCCAGCAACTTCTTGTTTATAGCATCCCTGGGCTGCACTGTTCCCAACTAGCACTGCCTGGGCTCTCCGGTGCTCCCTCCAAGAGCTTCCAAGAGCTTCCTGCTGGCCTCCCTATAATAATGTTGGAATGGCTGTTAGCACGGAAATAAATATGTACCTGTTATGAATTATGCAGGGATATATAATGTGAGGAAAGGGTGGTGGAATTTAAAAGCGCATTTAGAAATCTGCAGGAGAAAAAAATTAAGCAGGTTTGGGGGTAACATGGGAAAGCATCCAACGTTCATGACCTTAATTCTGCCTGTTGTCTGTGTAGGCCTTCTATGGCACAGGTGTATTTATTTATTTATTTATTTGTTTGTATTTGCATCCCGCCTTTGCATCCCGCAAAACCAGGCACCCTGCCGAATCTGGGGTGCCTGACTTGGCCCAGCTACGTTCAGGCACCCACATCCGTGCACTCCCTGAGCTGACAGATCCATCCAGCTGCTCCGCCCGGCCACTGTCCCACTTGTCCACTGTTCAGCTGAGCTGGGTTCTTGCTGCTCCACTTTTTTGAGTGGGGGGGGGACAAGTGAAGAGGACTCTCCTAGTACGTCCACCTGACTAGAGCTATTGCACGGATGACCGATGCGCAACCTGCTCATACTCGCTATGGGGACTGTGGAGTACCGCACACCCACTCATTTTCCAGCTGGAAACAGGTGTTTGGTGTGCTGTGAAAGACATCCTCCCTCCTCCATCCCCCACTCAGAAAAGCAGAGTGGGAAAACCTGGCTCAGCTGAGCAGTGACTGGGAGACGCAGCAGGGCCGGGGAATTACAGCACATTACACTGGTGCTCCGGTCTTTGCACTGGCTGCCTATAGTCTTCTGGGCCCAATTCAAGTTTTTGGTTTTGACCTATAAAGCCCTATACGACTTCGTCCCCGCGTACCTGCGGAATCACCTCACCCCCTGAATCCTGGATTGGCCCCTGCTGAGGGCACCCTTGTCAAGATCCCACAAGTGGTTGGGGTGTCGGCGATGAGGAGGGCGTTCTCGGTGACTGCACCGTGGCTGTGGAACTCCCTCCCAATGGAGGTCTGCCTGGCCCTGAGTCTTCCCTCTTTCCGCAGACAGTGTAAGACCTGGCTGTTCTGCCAGGCCTTTGGCAAGGGATACGGGTCAGGGAGGAGGGTATGTGTGTGTTATACTTCACCGTGAGTTATGTCTTTTTTTATATATATTATTTTTTTATATTGATGTTGTATGGATTTTATTGTTTTATTGTTAGATGATTTTATCGTGTTGTAAGTCACTCAAGCTACAGTAGTAGGAGGGGGCAACCTATACATATGAGAAATAAAATATAAATAAAAATATAAAAAAACAGTTAAAAATCAATCATGTCAAATGCCAGTTAAAACCACTCCCACTCCCTCCACTCAAATCCTATCTATCCCCTCCTGCTAAATGCCTGGTTTAGTAGTTGAAACTACTTTTAACTTTCTTTCACTGTGAGGTTGTACCTTCAAATATCATCAATGTTCTGATTCTCTGACAATGAAAATTTTGCTCTCAGTTTTAGCAGTGCAAATCTGCAGTAATCCCTTCTCAATCAAAGCTGTTTGTACGCAAGGCCTCTGATAGGCAGCCTATTCATTAGATTTCTATACCAAACTCTAGGGAACCAAATTTGAAAATTTTAACCTTAATCACAGTGTTTCAGCTTCTCCAGTTGCAAAATGGGGATGATTATACTCCCCCACAAAAGTATTGTGAGGAAAAACTTATGCATTTTTGTAAATCTGTTGGTGGTCAAGCTATTAAAGAGACTACATATGGTAAAACATAAGGTTCATTATTCTACTCTGGCACTATTGCCCATTATCAAATATGCTTTAAATATGATAATGAGTAAATCCATTTTTCAGCCTAACTGACTTGGCTTGATAGAATTGCCTTGAGAACCATAGGTTTGGCATTTAAGAAGCTTGAGGAAGTACACTAATATTTTTTGTCAAATTCCTTGTTATTTCATCTCCAGTGAATGCAGAAAATGTGTCCCACTAAATTTTCTATGGGTACTTTTAGATGTCACGCTACCATGGGTGGCCATGCTAACTCAAGTGTGGCCACCCATAGTGGTGTAAGGTTCCCCCCCCGCCAGATGTTTGCTGTGGGTGGGAATAAATTAACCCCACACAGTGGCAGGATTAACTCGGATGTGCACTGGGCTCCCTGCCAGCGCACATCCTGGAGTTAGCCCTGCCATGGTCTGGGGAAGCCTACCTTGGACCATGGTAGAGCAGGCCATCATGCCTGACAGCCCGCTCTACCTAACTCCAGCCCATGGCTGGAGCTTCTCCGGGCAGGCTCAGTCGCCTCATAGGCTGCCACACCCATCCATCAGGGAGGAGGCAGGGCCACACTGAGCAGTGCGGAGAGGCAGGGCTATGCGGATACACGTCAGCATGTACCCCACCCTCTCCCTGCCCCTCCCCAGCCCAGGTTGCTGGCACATTTGTTTGGCGGCCAGGTCTAAGCCTTCCCGTGGTGAGGGGTCTCACCACGGGAAGGATCAAAGCGTGATGGCTCTTAGAGTCATCACATCTGAAAATACCCTCTATCACTGGTCATCAAACTTTTGAGACTAATGTTCGTCGCCTACCCGGCCCCTCCCCGATCGGGGGGGCGGCTCGGGGGCGGCGGCCGTTGTCCTCCCGCCGCTGGGCTGGATGAAGACACGCTGCTTGTCGGTGCACGGCGCGTGGGGGGGATCAAAAGCGGCACGAAATGAGCTCTCGCGAGGTGCGGGAGCTCACGGCCGCCATCTTGTGGTAGGCGCGAATCGGGTCATTCGCGCCTAAGGATTCAACGTGGAAGCAGCGTGCTGGTGTCTCGGGCTCCCGGGCGAGGTTTGGATTTTGCTCGAGGCCCTTAGGGGATACAGTGCAGTGGGGAAATAGTAGGAGGGTGGGGTGCCTTCCCCCCCCTGCCTACAGCCAAGTGCCGTGCCTGGATAGGCCCGCTGGATTAGGAGGGTAGACTGAGGAGCTTCCTCCCCCCCTGCTCACCCTTAACATGGGGCTGGCAGGGACGCCACTCCCTGTGGTTGTTCGGAGGTGTGGGTTCGTGATACCATTGGTCAGGCCAGGAGGTAGGCGAGAAAGGGGGGCACGTGGTGCCACGTGGCAGAGGAGGGTACCCCTCAGCGAGAAAGGGGTGCAAGTGCGTAGGCCCGTGCTGACTGATAGGAGCTCGCAGACGCCTTATCTAGCCCACCCTTTAATCGATGATGAAGAAAGGGGGCGGGGGTAAAAAAGGGAAAGGCCCTGCAAAAAAGTCTCTGGCCAAGCGGGTGGAGGAGGTTTTGGAATCCCTCCAGGCCAGGATGTCGGGGTGTGAAGGTATTCTTAACACCTTAGCGTCTGGTGAGGGGAGGGAAGAAAGGGGGGATGGACTGCCCGTTGGGGCCTCCCAAGGTGAGGGGGTGCCAGTCCTCATAGGGGCAGCAGGACA
>QEPC01007499.1:296614-307059 GCA_003113815.1 Sphenodon punctatus | reverse complement strand
TTGGGTCACGGTAGGATAAGGCCGCCTGACCCGGCCGGGGGCGGCCGGGCAGGTGTGACATTGCAGCAGCTATAGGTGACATGGAGCGGTACTGAGGGACATCAGACCGCCTTAAGTTTACTCTACCTAAGTTAGGAATAGTCAAGGTGAATAGGACCCGGAAGGGCATAGCCCCTTCCTCCCCGATAAGGATAATAATAATAAAATATGGTGCGGCCTGATTTACTCCACAAAACGGTGTTTGTGTCTTCTTTCAGGGTGGGGGACAATGGGCCACTGTCAGGTTTTAAAATTTCCAGTGACCCAGCATTCACATTCCAGAGATAGTGGGCAGCATATATCACGGTGGTGGTCAGTTCCGCAGATCAACTGCATGCAGATCACTTGTCATAGCTTGATGGATCACCAGAGATCTACAGACAAGTATTTGAGGACCACTACTCTATTCATTAATTAGGACATTACCCCAGTGTCTTCCTCTTGTTAAAGAGAGATGTGTTATTGTATGATTGAACAGAGCTGTGTCTTATGGGTTTGTTTGTTTTTTAACCTAGGTGGTGTTTTTATAATTTCGAATTGCATTTTTTGCTAAGTAACACAAGTTCTGTATATTAGATTACAATTTTCACAACTGGTTTTCATCTTTCAATTTGTGTTCTCCAATGCAATCATGGCAGGAGAGAAAGGAGGAGGAAAGACAGCATTATGAGCTGGAGGAGAGGACAGACCACATTGTTACAGGCATATTATTTATTTATTTATTTATTTATATTTTACATTTATATCCCGCCCCCTCCCGTCAACAGATGGCTTCGGGACAGCTTAAAAAATACATTTTAAAACCATAAAAACTATAAAAATATAAACAGAGGGAGAACCTAAAACCAACATAAATAAGGGTAAAACAATCAGACTAAAAAAACCCCTCCCCTCCCATCCTACCCACTCCCTTCCCCAAAGGCCTGAGTGAACAGTCAGGTTTTACAGGCCCGGTGGAAGACCAGCAAACTAGGGACAAGGTGAGCTTCCTCCAGAAGGGAGTTCCACAGTTATGGTGCAGCCACCGAGAACACCCTCTCCATCATGGCCCCCCAGTTAACCTGGGGGACAGACCTCCAAGAAGGCGCCCCCGGCGGACCACAAGGATCATCCCTAGGGCCCAAGGAGTGAGGCGGTCTCTCAGGTAGGAAGGGCCCAAGACGTGTAGGACTTTAAAGGTTAAAACCAGCATCTTGAATCCATATAAGAGGGAAAGAAACCTACTGGCAGCAGGGGCGTAGCTAGGTGGAAATGGGCCCTGGTGCAGAAGAGGAAATGAGTCCCCTGCTGGGACACTCCACTCCAGTGTGCATATGCACTCGACATGTGTGTGGGTCTCCAGGAATATAGGTCCTGGTGCAGCTGCAGCTCTGCACCTATTATAGCTACACCCCAATCTATTATAAACAAGCATTGGGGTTGTTGTTTTTCTTGCACCCCTGGCTCATGCAAGTATTCTAGATCTATAAAGTAGATGAGGCAATTGTAAATCTGAGCATTTGTTCATGAGAAATTTCCCACACCTGGCTTTGAAATCAATGTAGTTTATATATAGTCTCTGGTGAGGACCATTTATAAAGCCTGAATGCCCAGCTCTCACCAGAAGAGCCAACCTGCAAATAGTTCTCTTGAAAATTTGCCATTCCTGATACTTAATTTTAACTGTGTATAATCGCATTGATCAGGGGCCACTGAAGGCTATATAAATTCATTCCTTCTGACTTTGGTGTCTATAACAAAACAGGGAGCTCAAGCCTCACATTATTAGTATATTTTCAAACCATGTCTCATCAGGCTCAACCTTAGCCAAGCTTAGCTCACTGTGTCCAACTCATTGTCTCCTGAAACAAACTTATTCTCACGGCTTCTGCAAACAGAAGATGGGGTCTACCACTTCCAATGACGACGTCAATTAGGTTTGCTCTTAATTAGACGCTGCAGCAGAGCCCAATATTTACAGTCCTCCTTTCCTGCTGCATCGGAGGCTGCATTCATACAAAACCAGTTTGTGGTTATTTACCCCCAGGGTAAGTTAACCCTGGGTAAAGTTAAGCAACCCCGCAGTGGTGGCCACATGAATACTTTCCCCCAGGTAAAGCACCTTAGAGGTTGTTTTTTATCTTGATTTGCTGTTATGTGGTATTTGAATTTCTCACTACATGTTCACATTGTAAAGCAGTTACAATTTCACGAACAATTTAGCGGTCTGCTGGGTGAACATGATTTGCAGGTAGAAACTATTATAGCAAACAGAAAGGCTAAGGAAATAGATAAGAGACGTCTCGCCATACCTGGTTATTTTTACACCAATTTTTCCTGCTAAATGTTCTATTTGATTTTTCTGATCAGTATCATTGCTTGTGCTTACTCCCAGCCCTATTTCTCTTATTTTGATTTCTTTCTTGTTTTATTAATCTCAGTGTATTAAGCCAGATCCACTATCGGCAAGGACATTTTTGTTAAGGAGGTTATAGACCTGCCTAACTTTGCTAATTGTTTCCCCCTGTAGGAAATGTAGACAGCTTTCAAAGTTACTGATGTTTTGTGCACTGAACTGAACAGTTGAGCATTTCTTGCTGATAAACTCAGATTTTTGTCTTAAAAAGCTTGTCTAGTACAGAGGCCTTGGGGTCATGCTAATTCAAACCCTGACATCCTCAACAGCACAAGTCATCATTAATTAGGAGAAGCAGGAAATTTGGAATATTGTGACAAAATGAATTAGTTGGGTGAAATCTTCTCAAGAGTTCATTAAGCAATTATGCTATTTTTATTTTCAAAAAGAAACCTTGCTGACCTACAAGCTTCTATGCAGATCTCATAAGCCCCTCCTGGAAAGGAAAAAGAAAAGACAAGAAATCTTGTAAAAATATTGCATGAATATTTTAACAAAATATCCAGATCAGTTGCTTGAACATATGGGCTCTGTGTATCATGTTCACAGGGCAGTTTCATTTGAAAACTGACAGTATTGAACTTTGGTGTCATGCCTCCTTGTCTATGCATTCTTCTTAAACTCCACAGGTTTAGGAGTGAAATCTGAAGCCCGAGTTACATACAATCACCCACAACTACCCCTACATGGTGCACTTTGATAAAACAGAGTGAGATTGTCCTGAATTTACCAAAAGCACCACTGTATTCTTAAAAGGATATCTGTTTTCAGAAATTTGTTCTTTAATTCTGGGTTGCCAGAAAATGGTAGGGCAGGAAGGAACTCAAGAGGGCTACACCAGTCCTCTGCCATTAATCAGGATCCACAGTACCTACGACATCCCTGAGAGACAACTGTGTCTGTTGTGAACTCCTCCAATTATAGGGTCTTCACATCCTCTCTTGGCAAATTATTCCACTGCCTAACTGTCCTGGAAGTGAGGAATTTTTCCTAATATTTTTCCTAAACCTTTTCTCCTTTACTTAAACTCATTGCCTCTTTTCTTATCCTCAGGGGCCAGAGAGAACAACTAGGCACCATTTTGCTATTGCAGTGTTTTATGTATTTGAAAACTATTATGTCTCCCCTTCTTCTTTATTCTAGACTAAACATTCCCAGTCCCTTCAATCTTTACTTGTAGGGTTTGCCCTCCAACTCCCTTTATCATTGTTTCTGTTCTCTGAATCCTCTTGAGTTTGTCAGTATCCTTTTTTATGTAAGTCGCCTAAAACTGAATGAAGTACTTTAGATTCTAGTCTGAGATGAAAGCAAGTGTTCCTGTTCCGTAGGGAAATACTGACCTTTCAGGAGTGTTTGTGAGTGTGAGACTTGACCACCAGTCTCTAGTGTGATTCCATGTTTCTGACATTGTCTATATTGACACCTGTCATTTTTTGTCATTTTGCATCAATTTTGTCACTTTCTGATTTTTTTTGGTCATTTTCTATCACTTTCTGGCATTTTTTACCACTTTCCAGGACGTTGGGGGACTTTTACGACAGTTTTATAACACTTTTACAGCAATTTCCAGCACTTCCCTGGCATTTAACTGGCACTTTTGCGTCTCCACAGCCTGCAGGGGTGCATCAGGGGTGCACATGGGGCTTGGGATAAGGCAGAGAGGCACAATCATTTTCTGACTAAATCAAGAGCTGGAGTTGAGAATGTGAATGGCAGTGTAGAATCACAAGACCTGTAACATTTTGCAAGACCTATCATCCTGCTAGACATCCCTCAGCTCTATTGAGCAGAGTGGGGGCACCATGCAGGCAGCCCGCGGCCCGGGGACACTGCCGGTCCATCTGATGTAGACCAAGGTGGAGCTGGTAACTAGCAGCCATAGGGGTGCACCCCCAGAGCAGTTGCAGCAGGCTCCTGTTCTATCTAAAAACATCCAATGAAGCTGCCTCCCAACCCCTACTAGTTAGAGATTGGCTCAGCCATAGCATTACCACAGTTGCCGACACTCCCGAATGAGACAGGACAATCTGAATGGGTTTAAAAGGCCGCACTCTTTATTCAAATTAACTTAACTTCCAATTGGTATCGGTGGGGCAATCACCTATGCAAACTGGGTCCAGTACCTCCAAACATGAGCTAGCTCAATGTGAGGGTTGGCCCGATATACCCTCGGGTAACCAGACCCTATTTATCTCAAACGTCTCCCCCTCTCTTGTACGAATCTGGGAGGAGGACAAGGCCTTTTTGGACCCGAGAAAGGATGAAGGTACCCGCAGTCTGGGGACCATACTTGTCCCTCGTACCCTCGCAGGTTACCCTTCCCAGGGAAACTGACCCCACCACTTGCCATACCCTGCTTTTGCGGCAGGTGTAGCACCCCAATCTCTTATGGAGCTGCCTCTTTTCCTATGTTTCCTTATAACTATTCCTGGTACTGGACCCCTGCCACTCAGGGAATGCTAATGTAATCAGACAGGCCCGGGTCTTCCCCCCACACCTAACTTCTTGGATTCAAAGCTTCCTGCAGCTTTTCCTTAAGAGCAAGCAAATAACAGTTGCTTCCCGCTGGGAACAAACGGACCCTGTCAATGCGAAACAGCGATGGGTATTTTCAGACGTTACGAGATCGCAGTCAACCACAATCAATTTCCTGTGGTGACTGCGATCACGGAAGTCTTGGGGGGAACGGATGTTCCCCCCCAGATGTTATCACGGCGGGGAATCACATTCGCCACACGAGCGGCCGAAGCAGCGGGGCCGGCAGCGGTCACGTGGCAAAGGCGATTCCCCGCTGTGATGAATCCCGCTGTCACTTCTGGACGGTGGCCACAGCTCGGAATCCCCTTGGGGATTCTGGCCTGTGGCCAAATCGGGTGAGCGCTGCGGACGCATTGGCCATGGTGGCCGCCCGTCTCCCCAGAGGGCCGGCGGCGGGGAGCGTGGAGGGGCGGGGCCGTGTGGCCGCACGTTGCACCACGCGGCCCTGCCCCCTCCCCGATTTCCCGCTGGGATCCCCTGGCACGTCTGTTAGGGTGTGACAGGGTCATCCCGGCAGGGGATGAATTTATTGTTTTCGTGATGGGGCCAATCAACCCCGTCACGTCAGAAAATACCCTTTGGCTTCTGATGCAATATGGCGTGGTGGCTGATGGTTTTGCAACCCATCCGACACAGCCATTTCCCTATTTCCCTGTTTATTGTCTTCCGAGTTCTATCTCTCTTGTGTGGAGGTACACCCTTGCCCCAGCATATTCTTTCAACTAACTTGGTCCAGATTATTACGGTTGCTGGGAGCAGCTGTTTCACCTCCCATACAGCTCTCTTTATATCTTTTATCAGTTGTACTCGCTTCAGGTTTACTAGATCATTCTCACCCAAATGGACCACTAGGATCTCCGGCTGGGGGACCCTGTTTCTCCCCTCAGCATCGGGAGCAACTGATGCCATCGCATGCCTCCGTGGCTTTTCCAACTGATTTCCGCCTGCACCAACAGCCCCAACTGGGATCCCCAGTTCATGGTTCTGGCTGCCTTGCTGACTCAGCAAACCAGGCCATGGCCCATGATCCATATCAGCTGCCTGCAGTGAAGAGTTGGACCAGGGAAGATAGACAGGCCAGTTAGTGGAAAGGGTATGGGGCAACCCGCATGTAGGAACGGTATGTCCTGGAGCATCATCTGCCTAAGGCCCATATACCCTGCTCTGGCATGCCTGAGGCGGCAGCGACTGTTCCAGCCCTGATTCTGAAGAAATGCATCCCGAACTGTTTGAGTGGGACCTGTATCTTAGCTAACATGGCCCGCATGACTGCCATGAATTGGTACCTTGTCAGGGGGGACCCGTCGGCATGCCTGAAGCAGAGGCCAGGGATGGGCAGCTGTACCAACAAATAGTCCTACATCACCTGTACCAGGCATACCTCCTGGGAACCAGCCCTCACCAGCTGCACCGTATGCCCCTTGCCTCTCTGGTCAGATTTTGAGTGTCTATGTAAGATGAAGATGGCCTACTGGGTGACCCCCACATCCGTGATGGCTAAGGCCCTAGCTGTGTTGTCCCTGCCTGAGTCAGCTACCAACTCGCTTACCCTGAAAGCCCTAAAAAATGCTACAATACTGCCCTGAATAACTGAACCTCGTAACTGTTAATGCAAACTAGCGAGAGAGATTTGCACATATCCACCAATAGTTGTGGAGTTATGGGCCTACGCCTGTCTGGTGGAGTGTCCCATTCCCTGGTCCATGCCTCCATCATTTGCCTGGTGAAAAAACCCTGGTCAGGTGTGTGTGTGTGTGTGTGTGTGTGTGTGTGTGTGTGTGTGTGTGTGACCTGCCAGGTGGCTGGTGAAACCCAAGGCTGCCAGGTGGCTGGTGAAACCCAAGGCTGCCAATTTTCTGGCTACAGTGCCCACTGCCACCCCCCACCACCTCAGTTCGAACACAAACTGCAGCATGTAGAACTCCAGGATGGGGAAGCTCTGGTCCCAACCCTGCAGCGAGTGGTAGCTCTGAAATTTGCCAAACACCCTTCCATACGTGTCCCTGGTTCATGGCACTAAGGATCCTGGATGGTGCTGTACACTTTTAAGATCCAAGCATCCACATTGACTGGGGTAGGGGTCTGGGTTATGTCTGGCTCCAGGTGCGAGCAAACGAAACCGCTCCATCTGAAAATTATTATTATTATTATTAACAAACATTTATATAGTGCCAGCAGTGTACCTGGCACTTTACAAAGTAATAAAATAGACAGGGTCCCTTCCCTAGGGCTTACAATCTGAGAGACAGGAGCTGGGGGAGAGACTTAGGAAGGGGAACAAAGGGAGAGACAAGGGGTCTAACATTCATGAAGATGCGAGGTCTCAAGTGCATGTACTTGGCTTGGTTACGATGAGAATGACAGCAGGCAGGTCCATGTTGCAAGGATAAGGGTAAACCGATCATAGGTATAGGAATAGTGGCTCAGCAGGATAAAGAGTCAGACAGAGCAGAGCGAAAGAGGTGAGTTTTAAGGAGAGATTTGAAGGTATGAAGGGAGGGGGCAAGGCGGATGTGGACAGGGAGGGAGTTCCAGGCATGGGGGGCAGCAAGTGAGAAGGGACGAAGGCGCTTAGGGGAGCAGGGAAGGCGTGGAAGGGTGAGAGAAGGGACAGAGGAGGAGCGAAGTGCACGGGCTGGAGTATGGAGGGCGATAAGTGCAGAGAGGTAGGGGGGAGCAAGGTTGTGAAGAGCTTTATAGGTGAAGACTAGGAGCTTGTGCAGGATTCGTTCAGGAAGGGGAAGCCAGTGAAGCGAAGAGAGGAGGGGCTGCACATGGTCGAAGCGACTGGCGAGGTAGATGACCCTGGCAGCAGAGTTTTGGACAGAGATGAGGGGAGAAAGGTGAGACCGGGGAAGGCCAGTGAGAAGGAGGTTACAGTAATCGAGGCGAGAGATGACCAGAGCATGAACAAGAGTTTTGGCAGACGAGACAGAGAGAAAAGGGCGAATCTTAGCAATGTTATGGAGGGAGAAGCGACAGGATTTAGCAACAGAGTCAATGTAGGGTTTAAAAGAAAGGGCTGAGTCAAAGATGAAGCCTAGGCTACGGGCTTGGGGGACAGGCAGGATGGTGACTCCATCAATAGTTATTGACAGTGAGGAAGGAGAGGAAGGATGAGGGGGGAAGATAAGGAGTTCAGTTTTAGCCATGTTGAGTTTGAGTTGACGTTGAGACATCCAGGTAGAGATGTCAGAGAGACAGTTGATGAGACGAGCTTGAACAGAGGGAGAGAGAGAGGGAGTAGAGAGATAGAGTTGAGTGTCATCAGCATAGAGGTGGTATTGGAAGCCATGGGAGGCAATGAGTTTGCCTAAGGATGAGGTATAGATCGAGAAGAGGAGAGGGCCAAGAACAGAGCCTTGAGGAACACCAACTGAGAGGGGGAAGGAGGAGGAGGTGGAGTTGGAGAGAGACACATTAAAGGAGCGGTCAGAGAGGTAGGAGGAGAACCAGTTATGGACAGAGCCACAAAAGCCAAGGGAGTGAAGGGAATCCAGCAAGAGTGAGTGGTCAACAGTATCGAAGGCAGCAGAGAGATCAAGGAGGACAAGAATGGAATAGAGACGTTTAGATTTAGCCACCAGAAGATCGTTGGTGATCTTAGCGAGAGCAGTTTCAGTAGAATGAAGGGGGCGGAAGCCAGATTGGAGGGGGTCAAGGGAGGAGTTGGAGGATAGGAAGTCAAGGCAGCGGGAGTAGACAACACGTTCAAGCAGCTTGGAAGCAAAAGGAAGGAGTGAGACAGGACGATAGCTAGAAGGGTCAGAGGGGTCAAGAGTGGACTTTTTGAGAATAGGAGAGACTGTGGCATGTTTGAAGGCAGAAGGGAAAGAGCCAGTAGAGAGGGAGAGGTTGATGATGTGCAGGAAGGAAGGGGCGACAGTGGGAGTAATGGAGGTGAGGAGGCGGGAAGGAATGGGATCAAGGGGGCAAGTGGAAGGGTTGGAGGAGGAGAGCAGAGAGGAGATTTCCTTAAGGGAGGCAGGGGAGAAGGAGGACATGAGAGAAGGAGGGGGAGGAGGGAGAGGGGTGGGAGTGGGAAGAGAGGAGTGGGAAGCGATGTCGAGGCGGATCTTGTCTATCTTGGAGGTGAAGAAGGAGGCAAGATCCTGAGCAGAAAGGGAAGAAGGAGGGGGAGGACAGGGAGGCTTGAGGAGGGAGTCAAAGGTAGAGAACAGGCGGCGAGGGTCCCGAGAACAGGACTCAATGCGGGAGGCATAGTAGTGCTGGCCACGCCGTTATTGATGCCTGGCATGTGCTTAGCCTGGAATAATATGTTATGGCACAGGCATTTCAGCATGAAAGCCCTGACTATCTTCATGATAGGGCAACTTAGATGACATTGAGTTTATGATGTGGACCACCACCTGGTTATCACACCAGAATAATACCGCATGGTTGGTGAACTCTTTTGACCAGAGGTGGACCGATAGCACTAGGGGAAACAATTCCAGGAACATGAGCTCTCTGGTCACCCCTTCTGCCTCCTACTCAGGTGGCCACAGGGCTGTGCACCATCTGTTCCTAAAGAACACCCCAAACATAGGCCACCGGAAGTGTTGGAGTGCATCTGGAGTTCAGCCTCCACAAGGAGGCGCTCCCACCAGATTCTAACTCTGTGGAATTCCACCAGGAAGGATGCCCATATTCCTAGGTCCTCTTTGTGACCCATATGTGGTGGTGGGGCTGTGGCTCACCTGACAGTCTCGCATAGAGACAGGACAGAAATGCTCGTTCTGGAGCCACTACCCAACAGGTGAAATTGAGGCTCCCGATTAGTCAGTGCAGCTGCCACATTGTGACCTGGCGGCCAGACCAGTATTCCCCAATCTTGGCCCAAATGGCATCTAATTTATCCCCTGGGACCCGGGAAACTTCTGCCACTGTGTCCAGCTCTGTTCCCAAGTACTGGAGAACTGTAGCTGGTCCCTCTGTTTTTCCCAGGCCAAGGGGATACCAAGTCTCTCTGCCACCCTTTCGAAGGTCTCCATCAGTCCACTACACTCCCCAGTACCCGCTCAGGCAATGAACATGAAGTCATCCAGATATCTGGTGATCTGTCCTGTATTTGCATGCTGCCGAACCACCCACTCAATCAGTGAGCTGAATCATTCGAAGGCCAAAGAAGAGATCGAGCACCCCAAGAGCATGGCCATGTCATAACAAGATTGACCGTGAAAATGGAAGCCCAGGAGGTGGAAGCTGTCTGGGTGGACCAGGAGCAGGTGAAATGCCGACTTAATGTTGCACTTGGCAAGCAGGGCACCCTGACCACAATGTTTCATCAATGCTACCGCTGAATCAAAGGATACAGAGTGGACTGAAGTGAGCTCCCTGGGTATGGTATCATTCAACAATTCCCCCTGCAGGTATGAGAGGTGTTGTATGCGGTGGAATTTGCCTAGGGCCTTTTTGGGCACCACTCCCAGGGGGGAAACTACCACGATGGGAAACGGGGGGGGGGGGGGGG